>VZRN01003298.1:182156-204076 GCA_013397935.1 Dasyornis broadbenti
GGGGCCGCGGCTGCCAGCGCCGACCCCGCCGAGCCGCCGGCACCCGGCTGCGGACAGACCCGGCGGAGGGCGCCGTCCCCGCGGGCATCGCCCGCCGCACCATCGTGAGTTGAGGTCGGGGCAGCGGGAACGGGGGGCTGAGGGGCGGCGGGCGGGGGTGAGCATCGCTACCGGGCAAATCGGGGTCTCCTGTCGCCGGTGGGGCTCGGGATCTGCGCCCCTCTCAGTCACCGCGGCGCTCGTATCGGCGTCTCCTGTCACCGGGGAGGGTGGCCTGGGGACCGCCCTCTGTCACCGGGGAGCTCGGACCGGGGTCAGCGCTCTGTATCCCAGGGGGACTCGGTCCAGGGTCTGCTGTCCCCGGGGGGCACGGCCCGGGGTCTGAGCCGCTCTCAATGCCGGGGGGGAGGTCAGGGTCTCTTGTCGCCGAGGGCGTTCAGTCCGAGATCTCCTGTCACCGCGGGGGGGGCAGGTCCAGGGTCTTCGCTCTGTCACCAGCGAGTTCGGTCCGTTTGCTTCTCCTCTGAAAAGCCCCGTGCCCGATGTATGATCGTAACACATACAGGGCACATATATTCCCTGATTATCCATTATGGATTTAATGGCAGCTGCTCAAGAGGCACAGGGACAGCAGGGAAAGCCCAAATGAGAGGCTGTGCCCTTCACCCGCCTTGGGCAGCACCCCTATAACAGCGCAGGGCTGCGCTCACCTAGCTGCAGGATCAAACCACTTTGGAGATCATTATGGTCATTACGGAATTACTCTGGAATTCCAGCCATCCTGATGCGTGTGCGAGGTGGAGTTGACAGCAGTTGTAGTCAGGCAGGTAGCGATTGCACTGCAAAAATCATTACAGGTTTTAGGGTTTTTTGGCTGAAAAATAGGAAGAGTGCATCCTGGTGGATTTCTTGAAGGATTAAAAAATGCTAGAATTGAATATAACTGAAATAAGGAGTTAAAAAACAGAGTTATCTGTTTTCCCTTTATGTAGCCTTAATGATCTGGCCCAGTTTATTCCTGCTTCTAAGAAAAAATTGCTTCCAGGCAAAACCCTTTTATCTTCAGTTTTGCTCTGCAGCAGTGTTATTGGTGGTTGGGGTGAGCAGAGCAATTTATTTATATTGGAAATGTGGTTCTTTCTAACACTCATATTGCTGGTAGTTTCATGAATGAATAAGTGACAGGATTACAAAGCAGGCACACTTCTTTTAAAAAAAAAAATGTAGAAATATGGCCAGATTTCATTATTAAAACCTCGTGGAAGCTGTGTAGAGACATGTTTTCCATGGGTGTATCCTACATATTTCAGTAAATCGTGATTTCTGGCGAGGATAATGTGTTCTAGAGAAATGACTCGGAGCTGAACTGCTTATCAGATGAGTGGGAAGACCAAGCTATTCCTGCTGCAAGCCGCTGCCTGGGATGGAGACAAATGCCTGTCAAATGTGTTTATTTTTCTTAATCACTTTAATTTTCAGAGGCTCTGATACAAACTGCATCTAAGATATTTTGCAATATAAAAGCCATTTTACATTCAGTCCTATGGAACAACTAAATTCCTTGTGTGGAGGTGCTGCCTGCTAGGATAACTCTTGGAACAGCATGAGAAAACGGAGGGGAGGTTTTTCAGGGGGTGTCAGGATCCTGTGGTCACTTTTCCAAGGGACTGCAGGCCCTGTGGCTTGGTCATGTCCGAAGTGACACGGCACCAAATGCAAAGTTATATTTTAAATCCGGTTGGGAACGTAGCCTGCTGCTGGCTTGATTAATAGGTGTGAGTGGCTGCGAGCGGGGCGGGAGCCGGGAATCGCTGCTCTCCTGCTCGGTTTCTGGGTGGAGCACGGAGTGTTGGTCATGGACCATAAAGCTTTCACTGATTTAGTGCTGGAGAGGCTGCTGCGGTTTGCCAAGAGCTGCCTGCATCTCTCCCTCCACACATGAGCAGAGCTTCATTAAGGCAGGAGATACGAGCAGCCCTCACCTTTGGCACCTGCTTCCAGCTCAGTTCCACCTCCTGGGAGTGAATAAAATAATCTGTTTTGGGGTTAGCTGGGCATGACCCCCCTCCTCCTACAGTTCTGGGGATAAATCAAGGGTATTTCCAAGGAAGAAATATTTAGGTTGCCAATGGTACCTTTAGGAAGTCTTTTTCTTTTGTGTGTGTGTGTGGTAAAATTGCTTTAATTTGCTGGAAAGGCCTCTGGAGTCAAGCTTAGGTATTTTCAATGCTATCATAAATCAAAGTAAAGCCAAAACTGAAGAAAAACAATTTAAGACAGAGGAATTGAGATTTATTGTTATCCTTAGTAGGTTGGGAAGGTCAGATTTTAAAATGTGGTCTTGTGGCCAAAATCTAATTGGGTGAAATTAATGAAAGCAGCTTGTGACCAGTGAGATTTTGTTTTAAAATAACTTCAAGTTGAAAGAAAAAGTACTCCAGTTTATTGCAGCTTGCTCTTCTTTCTCAGGATTTTATCAGCTCTATAAAATCAACTTCCATAACAATTCCAAAATTGATTTATTGTTCTTTGTGAGCCTTCTTTTGTTGTTTAATTAGAGGCACAATACAGCGACGCTTTGTGTGCTTGGACAGAAAACTTTCCAAGTACTTCCTGCACTAGAAGGATTGTGCAATGTGGGAGCACCAGAGAGGTGGTGGGACCTCCATCCTCGGAGATTTTCAGAACATGGCCAGGCCGTGCCGTGGCTCCCCTGAGCCCACACTGGCAGCAATCCCACTCCAAGTGGGAGGTTGGGCTTGAGACCCCCCACCATCTGCTTCTTCTTTATACAGAAAGCGAAGCAGCTTGATGAAGAGGACTGTTGGGCTAGAGGCAAGGATCCTGCAGCTCAGGACATAAGTATCTAGTTAAAGCAGTTCAGTATTCAAGTATTTATTGAATAACTTAAAAAAAAAGGTCTGTCTACGGTTATGGTTTTGATTCTCCTATTGGCGTTAATTGATCAGACATATGGTGAGGCTGCTGCTGTCTTATCACAGCTGTGGATTGCAGCCTAGCCCTGGCTGGGAGGAAATATTGTTATCCTTCCAAACTGCGACTGGATATTGCTTTTAGTCTGGCCTTGAAGTCTTAGTGTTGAGGCATCACCTTGTGAAAGAAGCAGCATCTTGCCTGCAGACAAGAGAGAGGAGCCGCTGAAGCAGGCAGCTGGGCACAGCACAAAACCAGCAGCAAAACCCAACCAGCTCTCTGCCTGTCCTCAGGGACTGTAGCTGTGACAGTGTTGGGTAACCTTGGACTACCAGCCGGGTCCTGTGGCCCAAAGTGAACTCTACTCATCCCCACATGTGTCCTTATCTTTGCTGTTCCCTTAGGGGAAAGGGTTTCCAGCATAAGGGTTTTGTCAAATCTGCCATCATCGGAGAAGCCTGAGGTGTCCCCATGCGGGACGAGGCTTTTGCAGGCAGGACATTCGTTATTTCTCCCAAAAGGAGCTCAGAACTGATGTGTGTGAGCTGCACAGTGCTGGGCTCCTCCATTTAACCTTCCCCTCTAGGGAAAAGTACACTCTGTGTTCTTTCTCTTTTATCCTTGTCCTCCTGTCCTACTCCTCCAGCGGCGCTCCAGCCGTTAATGGAAGTGCGTGGCATTTCCCGTGGACGCTGCAGTGAAGGGAAGAGCTGGTTTAGATGGATGGCCCGAAGTGATAATAGAGCACTGAATGCCTCCCCTGCTCTTTATGCCTTTTTCTTTCTGACACTCTAATTATTTTTGCTCCCCATTTTATCGGTGGGGCTGTGAATCATGGATCCAGAAGGGCAGGAAGGCTGCAATGCCAAGCAGTGGGATTTGGGAGGCAGCTCTCCCGCAGCACACAGATGTTTGTAACACACAGTCAAGTTCAAATCTGGCTTTAGTAGGATGACATCCTTTTTTTCTTCGATTGTTCCCTGCTCTTTTCACTGCTCTAGTGTTCTGTCTGATTAGCAATTCCTGCTCTGATGTGGCAGAGCTGGCGCCTGGGTTCCAGCAGCCCTTCAAACCCCAGGGAAGCAGCTCTGGCTAATGGTGCGTGGCTTTGCAGCATCACGTGCTGCTTCCCCAGCTTCAGTTTCAGGGTTCAGGTACCACTAATGATTCATGATAGAAGAAAGGTACAAAGGAGGAGATGGCTTTACTGTTCAATACAACAGCAACCCAGAAATTCTATAAAACCCCCAAGCTTCTTTCAGTTGGAAGGCTGAAGTTAGGAGATAACAGGCACTTCTGGGTTTTGTATATTTTGCAGTTTTTAATTAAAAGCCCATATTCTGCATGTTCGTATGCCTTATATGGGCTGGATGAGCAGAATGAGATAATTGAAGGTTTCAAAAGCAATTACAAACTGTTGTATCCTAATTTTTAAGTACTTGACTTTGCAACCTTAGTGATATCTCTCTGTCCAATTAAAAATCCCATATATAGACAGTTAATGTATTTTACTACAGGATGAATCTAAAAACTTTTGTCTTCAATGACTTCAGATTATCACCAGGTAAATGAGATTGCTTTTTTTTTTTCCTCTTTTTTTTAATTGTGAAGAAAATTCAGTGCTCCACTCTAGTTGTCTCTGAATGAAAAATATCAATGTTCCAAAAGCAATCAATGAATCCTAGTCTAAATAAAGACGTTTTGAGTCTCATATACAAATGTTGCCTTTCTCCTGTCTTCATTGTGTCTTGCCATGCTTTCACAGAAAAGTGATTTGCAAAATCCCTTGAGAAGAAAAATAAATCTTTAATTTAATCTTTGATTTGTAATTGCTGGAATATTGACCCCTTCCTGTGATTCCTCTTGGTACCAGTGAGATGCTATTCATCTGCATTGCTCTAAAGCCATTTTTTTCCCCAAAGTATTTGCAATATTGAACCTATCTTACCTTCATTCTACATTTCTGTATCTCCTGCCTTCCCCTGCCTTTTCCTTTCCCCCACGGCTCTCAGGTCTTTGGGTTTTAAATAAGGAATGCAATGTGAAAGATTCCTGGGTGAAAGTTCCATCTGGGATGCATTTGGCCCACAGATTGCATGTGAGCCTCTTGGCAAGGCTGTCTTGTTCTTTTACTGAAAGCAGAGGCTCGAACTCAGCCTGCGCAGCCCCAGGGGACTGCAGAGAGGTTGTGTCATGCTGGCTAATCCTGATGATGAGAATGGATTGAATGGAGAGAGGAAGTGGATGCCCTTTTCTTTTCCTGCTTAGTATTTACCATGTCAATTAGTTGTAAAAAAATCCAAAACCCCAAACCAACACAACAGAAAAACCCACAGCCAAAAAAAAAAAACAAACCCAGTGCAACAGAGGAGCTGTGCATGGTTTTGGTGCAGAAGCATCACAGAATCACAGAATATCCTGATCATGATAAGTGATGGGAAATATTTCTACATCCTGCCATGCCTCGGGGGAATATAGCATCCATACCATATTGCTATCTATGTATCTTGAAAAAATCCTGCTCCACTTTCAACTGAGTAATCAAAAGAGGATTTTTTTCATCTTATTTCAAAGTGCAGCAGTCAAAAGGAAACCTCTTATCTATTTGAGAATTCAATATACCTTTGGAAACAAAAGAAAATGAAATCAGCAACCGTAGGTCTCAAAGCAACACTGATTTTAATAATGTAAACTTCCTTCTCTAATGAGTAATAAGCAGTTCCATCTTTCACGGCCTTTTAAAATTGCTTTTAGTAAGGGGCTGGATTGTTTTAATCCTTTTCAGTATGTAAAGCCCCAGATATTTCAATCCCTTAGGGCCTCAGTATTTCCTAGCTCCTTTCCTTTTGAAAAGGCAGAGGAAAACAGCTTTCAGAAACTGACGGAATCTGTGACTGATAAAATTTAGGTTTGTTTTTTTTTTTTTTTTTTATCCCGAAAGTGACCCAAAAGTGTCAGTTAAGAAAAAGATCTCTGGCATCCCACCCTGTGGATTAGTAGCAAACAGGCATATCATCTAGGTACAGTAGCTCTTTGTACTCTGACCTACTTGTTTCTGTTCTGGTTTGTTCCTTCTTGAAAGGTTATTTGGAAGAGATGCAGAATTTGCTCCATTAACAGCCAAAGCAGTATCACCTGCCTTAGGAAGGGTTTCCTTTTGAAATGGACCCTGGCACAGTGGGGTTGCCAACACCTAAAACGTTCTGCTCTGCTGCATAGTGAGAATGGAAACGCAACAAATATGTGTGACGGCTTCATGGCGGATGCTTTTCCCAAGGAAGGGTTAAGAGAGCTTTCTCTGGGATCAGGCTGGTGTTTTTGGGGTGTGCTACTGAAATCACCTCATTCCTATGATTTTTATTTGTTCAGCAATTAATTGTCACTGTTGTGCTGTATCCACCAGCGCTGCTGTTGCATTTTGTGTGTGCATAGCTGTTAACTGAGCTGTGTTTTCTTTTTCCTTAGATATTTCCAGAAAGTGCCTCGAGGAAGCTTCCTTATGTAGAAAAACCCCACAAGAAACACAGTGTGCACTTCCTGGCAACTTGTGAAGCAAAGCTGTCACAATGGCAGAAAACAAGGACAGCAGTGCTAAAAACGCAGATGTGAGGCCCAAAAGCAGCCGGAGCAGAAGCGCAGACAGAAAGGATGGGTATGTCTGGAGTGGAAAGAAGCTTTCCTGGTCCAAGAAAAGTGAGCATTGTCCTGATGCTGAAACTGCAAGTGCTGCAGGAAGGTCGGTGTCTGATTTAAGGAGCCAAGAGAGGAAGTACAGCTGCTCGTCCATCGAGCTGGATCTAGACCGGTCCTGCGGCCACAGGTTTTTAGGCCGGTCTCTCAAACAGAAGCTGCAGGATGCTGTGGGTCAGTGCTTTCCCATAAAGAACTGCAGCAGCCGGCATGCCTCCGGCCTGCCATCCAAAAGGAAAATCCATATCAGTGAGTTGATGCTGGATAAGTGTCCTTTCCCTCCACGCTCGGAGCTGGCTTTCCGGTGGCACTTGATCAAAAGGCACACGGCCCCTATAAGTCCAAAGGCAGAGGAATGGATAATTGCTGATTTATCCCAGCATGAGGAAAGGGAGGATCAGCTGCGAGACGAGGAAATTGCCAATGGGGGAATGGACTCTCCCTCCCAGTCCTGTGACTTCACCGACAGCAGCTCCTCTCGGGGTGAGCCGAGGCCTGAGCTGATGACAGGTAAGGTGGCGAGGAGCAGTAGAGATGAGAGCGACATGGACTCCGATGACGAAGTCATAACTCTGTGCACAAGTTCTAGAAAACGGAACAAGCCCAAGTGGGAAACGGACGATGAGCTGCTCCGGATGGAAACACCTCCGAAATACCACACCCAGATTGATTATGTCCACTGCCTAGTGCCAGACCTCCTCCAGATCAATAACAATCCCTGCTACTGGGGAGTCATGGATAAATACGCAGCTGAGGCGCTGCTGGAAGGAAAGCCAGAGGGAACGTTTCTGCTACGAGACTCTGCCCAGGAAGACTATTTGTTTTCCGTGAGCTTCAGGCGCTACAGTCGCTCCCTCCATGCCCGGATAGAGCAGTGGAATCACAACTTCAGCTTTGATGCCCATGATCCCTGTGTCTTCCATTCTCCTGACATCACGGGACTCCTAGAACACTACAAAGATCCAAGTTCCTGTATGTTCTTTGAACCACTTTTATCCACTCCCCTGAACAGGACCTTTCCTTTTTCTCTCCAGCATATATGTAGAACGGTTATTTGCAACTGTACAACTTACGATGGTATCGATGCACTTCCCATTCCTCCCTCAGTGAAGCTGTATCTGAAGGAATATCATTATAAGTCAAAAGTTAGAGTGCTCAGGATTGATGTACCGGAGCAGCAAAGCTAGAAAATATTTTTGTGAAAGAAATTGTCTCTGAAAAGACAGTAGTATGTTCAATCTTTCTTTCCTTCTAGGTTTTTTTTTAATAGCAACTTGATTATTTTTCCTTCTTCTGCATATTATTTACCACCCAAACTAGTCTCTGTCTGAATGTACTTTTGAGTCTTTACGGCTCTCTTTTTTAGAAATTATATTCATTGTGGGCTTTTGGTACTGTTCCCAGGCTAGAGTTTTATGGAATTCCAGGTAGGCTTTCTCGTATTTCTATAGATGGATAGTCATTAGATCTAAAACCCCCTGAAAATCAGTTTTGAACTTGATCTGTCTTTTCTATTGTAGTTGACGTGTTGCTGACATGATTGAAATAATGCACTGTTAACTAAAGATTGACTCATCTGTATTTTCTGCATTTCTTTTAAAATGAGTGCTCTAGCCTCTGTGTGTGTCTGTCTGTCCGTCCGTATCCACTGCAGTAAATTCGTCAGTCTATTTCTAACATTACTATTCCAAGCAAAATGAAGTTTGAAAGAGGATATGATCTTTCTATAAATACATCAGGGGACTAAATACCAGGGAGAGGAAAAACAATTCAAGTTAAGGACAACACTCAGTGCAGGAACAAACATGTATAAACTGGTCCTGAAAAGATTTGGGTTGGACAGGAGGAAGACTCGTCGTCATCAGAGCAGCGGGGTTCTGGAACAGCTTTTCATTTTGTATAATAGCAGTAAAAAGCAAACTGCCCATAAACTGGGATTTGATCAGTGTCTGGAGGAGATAATCATGTAGTTACTTATGATAGATGGGGCTTGGACTTGGGAAATCTGTTTCTGTGTTACTGTTTCGTTTTATGAAATACCCAGGTTTCACTGTAGGAGCTGCCGCTGCTTAAATGATAAAGCACAGGGTGGGAGGGTGAGAAGGAAGATATTTCCTTAAAAATCTGCATATTTAACTATCTGATTCTGCATGGAGGAGCCTGCCGTGATCGTGAATAACTTTCCTAGTATTTCAGCAGGGAGGGTTGTTTTTTTTTTTAATAAGTACGGTTTAAAAAGAAAAAAAGTCTGCTGATTTTTCTTGCAACGTGAAGTATTCGGTCAAATGGCTTCCTGCCAAATTCCATGTACGGGAAAACCATGCATGGATAATGCTCCTAAAAGCATTACTTACATTACATGGATAGGCAGATCTGCTGCTGAGTTGTTGGTGGAATCCCACTGAGACTCAGTGGATGTGGGTTTGGGCAGGAAACTCCAGGCTGGCCTCAGGGTGCAGCTCCAGGAGGTGCAGCGGTGACCTGCAGTTCTGTTCCCTCTATGTGCTTTATCTCCTTTCCCAAACGGGGCCCAGAACTGCTCTGCCAAAAGAATGTGAGATGGTGTAATTGTACCTCCAACAACCACATTGTTTCTTCTCCTTTGATTGCAGGGAGCTTTTGTATCCTCTCAAAATGCTTTTGAAACTGAATTACAAATGTGTTTAATTTCATGCATGTGAAAGATCCTATCAAAAAATCAGCAATGACCTGTGGGTGAGGTTATCACAGACTGGCTGGGGTTGAAAGGGAGCTCTGGAGATGATCTAGTCCAGCCCCCCTGCTCAAGCATAGGATCACATCTAGGTAGGTTTTTGAATATCTCCAGAGAAGACTCCACAACCTCTCTGAGCAGCCTGTTCCAGGGCTCCATCACCTGCGCAGTAAAGAGGTTTTTCCTCATATTCAGATGGAACTTCCTGTGTTTCCATATGTGCCTCTTTCTCCTTGTCCTGTCTCAGGGCACCGTTGGAAAGAGTCTGTTCCCCTCCTTGTGACACCTGCCCTTAAGGTGTTTGTACGGACTGGTTGGTTCTCTCAGTTGTCTCTTCTCCAGAGCTGAGGCCCAGCTCCCTCAGCCTTTCCTCGTAAGAAAGATGCTGCAGTCCCCTCATCACCTTCACAGCCCCTCCACTGGAGCCACTCCAGTATCTCCTTGTATTTCTCGTATTAAGCAGCCCAGAACTGGACACGGCAGTCCCGTTCTGAGCCCTCACCAGGGCTGAAGAGAGGGGCAGGATCACCTCCCTCCACCTGCTGGCCACACTTTTCCTCATGCAGCCCAGATTACCACTGGCCTTCTGGGCCACAAGGACACAGCGCTGGCTCACCCCAGGTCCTTCCCAGCAGCGCTGCTTTCCAGCAGGTCAGCCCCCAGCCTGGACTGGTGCGTGGGGTTATTCTTCCCCAGCTGCAGGACACTGGTTGAACTTCCTTAGGTTCCTCCCTGCCCGTCTCTCCAGCCTGTTCCAGGCCTGGCTGAGTGTCGGCACAACCTGTTGGTGTGTCAGCCACTCCTCCCAGTTCTGGATCACCAGCAAACCTGCTGAGGGTACACTCTGTCCCTTCATCCAGGGTGATGAATAAAGCTGAACAAGACTGATCCCTTGGGAATCTGTGTGCAGGCAAGGAGCAGTGGAGCACATTGCTGTAGAGTCTCGCTCTGAGACTGTAGACTCAGATGAAGCAATGCTTCTATTTGTATCTTTCAGTTTCACCTTGTACAGGATCCTATGGATTTGTGGACATCAAATCCATCCTGCAAGGTGGCTACTCAGGAGTTACCAAGGAAGCTTTGCCATGCAACTCCACCAAGGACCTGCCACCCTGCCCTTACCCCCAGCCTGAGCAGATCAAACCCTTTCCACTGAGCTGCTGCCACTGTGATGATGTAAACAGAGTTCCAGGGACATCTGCCTAGAGACCAGCCCGTTTGTTTTCCCTGGGTTTTAAATAGGTTTTGAACCAAAGTCTCCAGGGAGAAAATGCTAACACATCAATCCATGGCATCGCACATGGATGAACGCGCTACGGGATGAACTCTCAGCTGCTATAAATCATCGTGGCTTTATTGATACACTTAGAGTGGCTTGTCCCAGCTGAGATCCTCCCTCCTCCATATCCAAATGGAATTGTGGGACTGATGTCAAAAAAATTACCCCTTTTCTCTTTAATTTTTGTCTTGTGCTGCTTCCATTCATCACCTTTTGCATAAACTGTATTTTATCAAGGGCAGCTTTATATTGGTAACTCTATTTTTCACCCTATCCCTGCCATTTTCCAGGTACAGTGTAGGGATCACCAACACTCTGCTCTTGTCCACTGTGTTCATCCTGGTGGGATGGTGGGCTGGGATTTGGGTGGCCACAGTACGAAGGAATAGCATCTGGTTCAAGATCTGGAGTGGCATTAGAGATCTGGAGTGGCAGTCTGTTTGATTAAAATTCTCTTTCAGAAATGCTGAATTAGGGCAAAATGCTCATCATTTTAGATAGGGATTAGCATTATTTTTATGACAGGACCACAAGAGAAATAGAGTTTGACCAAAAGTTGTACTTCACAAGTTAGTGAAGGCCACCATCATTTTCAAAATCAGCAAAGATTTTGTCCCTTCTAAATGAAAGACCAGGAGAGAGCATTTTTGGGGGTATCGTTCCCCAACACGCTGCGTTTCAGTGTCATTCTGGATGCAGCCTACATTGTTTAGACATGAGTTGATGCATCACTTACCCCAAAAACATCTTGAGCACTCCAAATTTAGGAGACCTATATAATATAGCAGTTGGGGAAAGAAGGTGTGGCGCATAAAAATAGTGCCTTTGGACTGTGGGGCAGTTAATTGCATTTGCTTAGAGAAATCATATGGAGAAAGTATTGATAAATGGGATTTTGTGAGAGTTCCCCCTATTTTTTCCTGGTTTGTTTGTCCACCTGAGTGACATTTGTCCCTAATGACATTGAGTAGTGTTACATGTGCAGTCTGTGGAAGATCCATGGCATGAACTGTACATGTTTTATGAAATGGAAGAACTCAAAAGGTCTATTTTGTTTAAATCCATTTACCTTTTCTTCTCTTCTTTCACTCTCTATTTTAAATAAACCTGGTAGGACTGGTTTTACAATATACCAAGAATTGGCATCCTGAAGTTTTCCTTCCACTGCTGTCTTTATCAGTCCTACCAGTGCTGCTCCCTCCAACTTTAGAACACCTTGACCCAAAGATAACAAAGCCTTGAATTCAGTTTTGAAACCCTCTTAAAAATTAGCCTGAAAAACAGGGCAAGAACTTCCATTTTCTAGAATCACAGAATCCCAGAATGCTTTGGGTTGGAAGGCACCTTACAGATCATCCAGTCCCAACCCCTGCCATGTGCACGGACTTCTTTCTACTAGATCAGGCTGCCCCAAGTTCCATCCCACCTGGCCGTAAACACTTCCAGGGGTGGGGAGCCCACAGCCCCTCTTCTCAGCCCAAATTCTGCCAAGTTCTTCCGGAAGAAGATTTAAAGTGGAGCAAGGAAAGGTGCAGAGATGTGCCAAAAACCTTGTGTTCAAGACTATGACAGCAGGTGAGTGGTTGGGCAAGGTCATAATTTAGAGGTGACCCTGGCCACAGCCCCCCTGTTTTGGGGCATCCACCCAGTTTTGCATCAGGAATTGTGCCTGCATGATGTGCTTTGAATTGTTTTGAAGGTTGCCCCATAACAGGACAGTAGAAACATAGTGTATTGGATTGGTGTGAACAGCTTCTGGTAAAAAAAAAGACCTGATTTTCATAAATTATTTTTATATAAGGGGCAAAACCAAATATTCAGGCTCTTGATGCACGCTGGGCGAACTACATATACGTTACAGGGCGGTTTAAAGAAAAATTAAACACTATTTCCATTAATTGTGTCCTCTGGAGTTTGCTTTTGCCTGGAATGACTTTTTGCAGCTCTATAGCAATGTCTGTCACTGGCCCGGGGCCGTCGATACAGAGCGACTTCAGCTCCAGCACAATCATTGATGGGCTTGGGGTAGTTTGTGTGTCTGATCATTGGGAATACACGTTTCTTCTCGATTGTCCTGTTCTCAGCATTTGTCTTGATGAAATCCAGGGTGTATTTGGAGCAGGATATGTCTATCTATAGTAGCACATCCAACTTAAAAAAAAACTCCAACAAATTATCATGATTTAAATGCTTTCCTTTTAAAGATGCTGGTGGGCTTCCAATGTAAGGAAGAAATCCTTGTATGATGCTGTCATACAGGACCTTACTATAAAATTGACATGCTCTTAAATAATTAAAAAGGGGGATACTTTAATTTTGAAAAAGGATGCTGGAGGAAGGAGGTTAAAGGAAGCTTTTAGTCAGATCCAAGGTTAGATTTATTGATCTAGTGATCAATCCCTTTCTCTTTCCTGAATTTAAAGCTAATGGGAGACTGTGGTCAGAGATGAGTGGCTTTTAGTTAAGGTTTTTGACTCTTATAAATAATACAACAAATGTCCTAGTAAGTAATAAGAAATAAGATACTGGCTCATTCTTTTTAAATAGAACAAACGTGGCAAACAAGACTCAGCTGTAATTTTTGAAGTCATTTATTAGACAAATTGCTCTTCTCTACTTCTTTTACAAGAGAGACATAAACCATTATATTATTTATTCATGAATCATAGCCATTAAGATGATAAATCAAATTATCAGCTTCCTGTCTCTCTTCAGTTTTAATCATTTTTTATAGTTCATGCACTATAAAGACAGCTTCCTTCCTATGAAACAAGAGACCTTCAGAGACCTTTTTATTGTAAACGTACATTTCCTTCCCATTTTTAAGTATATCCCAGTGATTTTCCCTGTCAATTTTATCTGCAATAAAAATCCAATAAGGAACTTGTTCATTGATTCAATATAGCAAAGTTAGCCATGAAGTAAGTGATTTTGGTTAACCTCTGCAATAACAGAGCACTGGAAAATGCAGTTAGAGGATTTTTTTCTACCACCCCTGAATGTGCGTGGCGGCATCATATATTTAATAGAGAGAAATATTTAATAGAGAGGAATCTTGACACAAGCTCACCTACTGATAGTCAGACCCTTCGCAAAGGGTTTAGTATGAGCTCTGAGGTAGTATCACTTTTAAAATGCATTTAAGCTTATTTTTCCCTGCTCTATTCAGACAGCCAGCACGTCTTCGCCTCTGCCCATGAGGTGGGAGAGCTGAGGCTGCTGTGTGTGAGCTGAGATGGTTTCACACATCCTCTCTTCACTTGCTTTCCGCCTGCGTCTGTCTGGCCCAGCATCTGAACGAGCTGCACGTGACTCGGCGTGGGTGGAGAAGTGTCCATTCAGAAGGAAATGCACATTGATTTCCATTCCCAACAGCAGCAGCCAACTGGTTTTAAACTTGATCATCCTTGTTAAAGGATACTCCTTGCCCAGGAAGCACTGGTGAGGTCAGAGGTACCGAGGGTGGAAGAGGAGCCTCTGCATCACTAGAAATACTCATCCGTGCTACAGTGTAAAAATCAATACTTGTTTACTCAACTCTATGAATAATAGAGTTTTGAATGTAAATATATAATTTATGCATCTAAAATCTATAGCGTGGGGCTGACGTGAGGTGCAATAACTTCCCTATATCCCTTTTAAAATTCCCCTGGGCGTCTGGGTGATGCGTTATCTGGCCAAAACACATCCTCAGCCCAGCCTCCACACAGGCAGGTCATTGCAAACATCTTCCTGCAGGGATCCTTTAGGAATGACTGCCAAGTGCCCCATGGATGACTTTGTGTGGGTATTCCAGGTATTTTATTGCTGGGGAGAACCCCTTGAATGGTGTGGGTTTGGGACCAGTCTGAGGGATGCCTGCATCAAGCACAGTTCTCGTGCTTGCCACAACAAGATCAGAGGGCTGGAGCACCTCTCCTGCGAGGAAAGGCTGAGAGAATTGGGATTTTTCACCTTGGGAAAGAGAAGACTTCAGGGTGACCTAGTTGGGACCTTCCAGTACCCAAAGGGAACCTCCAGGAAACATGGAGAGGGATTTCTTATGAGAGCATGGAGCGACAGGGCAAGGGGGAGTGGGTTCAAACTGAAAGAGAGAAGGTTTAGATGAGATATTGGGAAGAAACTCTTCCCTATGAGAGTGATAAGGCACTGGCACAGGGTGCCCAGAGAAGCTGTGACTGCCTCTGGGTCCCTGGAAGTGTTCAAGTCCAGGCTGGACTTGGAGCAACCTGGGATAGAGGAAGGTGGCCCTGCCCATGGTGGGGGGTGGACTGAGAAGGGCTTTAAGGTCCCTTCCAGCCCCAACCATGCCATGATTCTGTGATGAACATTCCCACAACAAAATTACCATCATTAACCAGTAAGGATGTCTGTCTTACGTAAAGGGCCAAAGCCAGAGTCCCTCTGCTAAAGCTGATCCTTGGGAATATGGATCCCTCTTCCCTGTCCTCTCGTTATTCCTGTGGTTTTTGCATATCAAAATGATGCAGCAGGAAAAACACCACTAGAGTATGTAACACCATGTTACATACTATAATCCAACATTGCTGAGAAGCGCCAGCTTAAAAATTTGAATCCAGATTCGAGGTCGGAGACCCTTTGGCTATCTAGGAGCTCTTCCATCTTATTTTCCTTATTTCTATTTTTAGTTCTTTGAGGGGAAAAGTTATTTCTTAACTCTGATGTTGAGCCAGTAGCTCAGAGCATCTCCAGAGTTTGCCTTAGCTGAACAGGTTCATTGCCAGACCTTTTATTTCTAATGGATGTCAATTGGACTAGATCACAGTGCATGGCTAGTGCTAACATGGGATTTTTTTGTCCAGGAAAAGGCTGGGTTTGTCCTTCCTAGCAGTTACATGATCATATTTCTAGGTCAGGTCTTTATGTGTAGCCAAATGAAGTTTCAAATTAAACAAAACACCTAGTAAGGGTCTTGATGCTTGATGCTCTTATGATTAGAAAGTTGTCTGATCAAATTTTGTTTCCAATTAAAAAAAAATTGGATTAACTTTCAGATAGAGACCTTCACTGTTATTTTTAGTCTACAACTAATGAACCTCTGAAAATAGAGTGTATAATGAAAATACGGTGATTGGTTCTGCTGGGATGGTTGAGAAAATACATTAGCAGATGAGAAAGGGCAATAAATCTTCCGTCACAACCTTCCTCATTAAACTAGATAATTTGAAATTGCCTCTGGTGTATTAAACAGTTCATTATTTTGAGGGGAGCAACACACAAGACAAAAGAGTTGTGTTCTTTTAATTGATATCCAAAGCCTGGAAAAGAAAAAAAATGAAGCAAATTTAGTCAAGACTAATCAATCTGAGCACTGGCTGTGCTGTTTGAAGCCATCCAAAACTTCTCATCCTCTGACTCAGGGGAAGGAGGGAAGCTCTCTATGAACACTGGGGCAGTGAGAAGGGAGTAGCTTTATTAAATATGACATTTCCACAGCTGCAAAATTAGGTAATTTCAGGTTTGTGGGTACTTTTTGGATGATTTTAGCATATTATAAATTAATCCACTCACACACCCCCAAACTTAATTTCTTTATCAACATTGTAGAGTTATTCCAGAAGCCTTTCATGCAACAAACATACAAAGGGTGCTGTCAGCCTGAGGGAAGGGTGTGTGCAGGAGCAGGAAGGGTAACCAGTCTGGGGTAAAGGGGAGCAAGAGAGGGGAATTGGGGTAACAGCTGCAGCAAGGAATACAGCCAGTGCCAGGGTACAACAGAGCCTCTTCTCTGTGGGGGTGGCTACGACCTCACAGCAGTGGGAATGGGGAATCTCCACCCTGATGCTTTTGGCAAGGAGTATCTCTGTGTGGTCCTCAACCTCCCTTGAAATTCCTCATTCTTCAGGACACCTTTGACCTGGCAAGCTGGAAGCTGAGGACCAGCTGAAGGCTGTTTTTGTCCCTGTCTTTACAGCAGAACCTCTGCCATCAGACTGGGAGCTGCCTGAGGTGTCGCCGCTGCCAAGGTACCGCAGGGTTGGCCACGGGGACATCCTGTCATTTTTACACTCCTGTCGTTTTTATACTCTCTGAGACAAATTATATCCCAGTGTGATGCTGCTGGCTCTGGGATCCTTGTACACCAGGAATCTTGGTCCTGTGCCCAAGGAGAGGGCACACACGAAGGGGAATTAGGAGAATATTTTATTGGGGAAGATACGGCTGCAGTGGGCACTGAGTGGGAGGATGCGAGTTGGAGCGTTCAGTCAGATGAGGCACTTCGTTGTCTCACAAAGAACACACACATTTATTAAGGTAATGTTAAAAAAAAGTTCCCTGTTTGAAAAAAAGCCTCTTCCCAAGTCCTCCCCTCCTCCAAAGGAGTTAAAAAAATAAAAAATCATCTCTCTCCTCCCCTTCCCAGCCAGCCTTCCTCACACATGAGCAATGCCTGGTTTCTGCTGGATATTCCCTCCCGACAGGATCTTCTGCTACCACAGGTATGATCTGTTGGTACAAATTACCTGAGTGGGCGGCAGATTCTTGGCCAGACAAAAGGCCAGCCAAGGAATAAAAGGATCCTTTCTTTCACTGGAGGTGGGAGGATGCATGGAATACCTTGATATTGTGCTTCATATAATAGCAAAAGCATAAGGAAATAATCCCTTGCCTTATCTGATGTGCTCCTTTTATTGATTCCAGACAGGCAGGGTTATTGAGGGGGAAACAAAGAGGAGGAAGGAGAAGACCAAAAGAGGAGGCAGGGAAACTGAGGAACCGGAGTCACCTCTTCCCAAGGGCTTCCCAAGCTATGAGTTGTGTCCCTGCTCTATAATCTTCTACCCTCCTTCGCCTGGCCTGTGCTCCTAATTACTTTGATACCCACACTCTGTCATCAAATACAGCTCCCAAAAGCACACTTCGGAACTTTGCCAAATGTTTGGCCCCACTAGGGTGGAAATTATTCCAGATAAATTCATTCAGCACTTTATGAGCTAAAAATGGCACATTTGTTAGCACACAAATAACATATGGCATTAGCAAATGAAATTTAATACTGTAACAGCTGAAATCACAAGTGGGGCTTATCTACCTTAACCTGAAATGCTCAGTGGGAAGGAGTAAAGAAAAAAAAAACCATGTACACTTCCCTCCATCACCCACTGGCTGGAGTGCTGTCTCGAGCATCCAAAATTCCTTGTACTCTTAACACGAGACTTCCTTGGTTTTCTCTAAGAGCAGAACACGTGCATGGCCACGCCAGGCTGGGCCAGAAGTCCCTCTGGATGAGTCCTCTGTATCCCACAGTGGGCCTGAGTGAAGGCTCAAGGAAGAGGAACTCAGGCAGTGGCCACCCCAGTTCATCAATGTGTGCTTTACTCATTTCCAGACAAAAATAAGCATTATTGTATGAAGTTGTTTTGAAGGAAACACTGAATTGTTGCATGGGACAATGCTCTCAGGCAGAGGGTGGGATTCCTGGGACTGTCCTGTGCAGAGCCAGGAGCTGGACTCAATGGTCCTTGTGTGTCCCTTCCAGCTCAGGATATTCTGTGATTCTGGATTTATGGGCTAAATGTTACAACGTGTCTGAATTTCTGTCAGTAGGGCGAGTCACTGCAAACAACTGACTGCAAATCAGCGAATGAATGAGAGTAGATCTCCACAAAAGCACACTTAATTCATTTGCTAATTACAGCTCATCTTTAATTATGAAAATACATTTTAGCAAAAATGTAATATATACATTGTCTAAAAGAAAGGTAATTTTTAGCAGTAGCAGACTTAACCTCAGTGCAATCTTTGCTGAAAGATAAAAAATCTTTCATTTTTACTGCACTTCAGCATAATCGTTTAGCTGGAGTCTGGTCCTGCAATCCTTGCTCCTCTCTACTTGTTCGTCAGAAACAAGGTTGGTGATTAGGAGTTATTCATAAGTTTAAAGAGCGCTGCACTGGTTGTTTTTACCTCCTGTTATTTCATTAAACCCGCGGGTCGAGCTGGGGGAAGGCCGGCCTCCTGTTTGGGGAGTTGGTCCTCTCTGCTATTTTGGCAGCATATCTCGTTGTTTTCCCAGAATGTGTTTGGCTAAAGTAGCGCCGAGGGAAGGAGTGTGACACGGTCCCGAGCAAGACTGGTTTTCTCAGGTCACCAGCCGGCCTGGATGCTGTGGCACCGGGCTGGAATACCACGGAGGAAGTGTTACTCATGTTATTTGTGTTGCAACAGGCGCTCGGTGCTGCAGACCTCGAAACCAGACCAAGGAGATGCTCCGCTTCCCGGAGAAATTCAGAAGAATTCCGAATTTCTGAATTCAGAAACCAGACCAACGAGATGCTTTTTCCCGGAGAAATCCACTGGGAGACAGTGGATGGCTCCAGGAGCGGTGGTGGAGGCGGGCGGCTCTACAGCAGTGCACTAACCAAGGCCGGGGCTGCAGTCACGGGATGGGGAATCAAAGGACGGGAATTTCCCAGAGGAGGAGGAGGAGGAGGAGGAGGAGGAAAACGAGCTCCTGCCAAGCGGAGCAAAGGCAACGAGTGATCTGGGAAAGCAGGCAGCAGGGAGCGGAGTTTGCTGGAGGCACTTTTTAAGTGCCCGTTCTGTTAAACTGCCTCCAGCACAGCCCTGGGGAGCACGAAAGTAACAAGGCAATTACGTCCTCAGATCCCTGCGATGCTGTTAGAGCTGAGCCCGGGATGTTTTGCCATGCACTTGATCACAACAGTCAGTCCCTTTGCTTTCTAAATGGCTGTAGAGAGGAGTATTCCTGTTAATTAATTAGGACGCCTTCGCCCCTGGAGGGGCAAAGAGCTTACGGTGGGGATTTGGAATCTGTTTCTTCAGACAATATTGGAAGCATTCACAGGAGGAGGAGTGCAGGCCCCGAGGCAGGGAGAGCTAAGGTAAGGTATGATGCTCACTCAGCCTGGAGCTGTAAGGCTCTGCTCTGGTGACGCGAAGAGCAGCCCGGCTGCTGGGAAGACTCGGGATGAATTCTAGATGTAGGATTTCTGTGCAAAAAAAAAAAAAAAATCCAGTGCTGGGTTGACATTATTCTGCTTCAATGCGAACTTCCCGGTGTAAACCTGCACAAAGACAAACCTGCCACTCAAACTCAGCAGGGTTGAGACTTTCTCATCTCAAACCTCATCCAAAAAGCCCTGAAATCAGTGAGGAAGCTTGGAAATTAAGTTTGGATCAGGCTCATTCCAAACCTTCCGTTATCTCACTTGCAATTTATCACTGAAATGGCTGTAATTCTCCCCAGGGAGAATTTCTAGTATTTAAACAGCTACTACCCTGCATAATTTCTTCCTGTTTTCATAAAAGAAAGAGGAACTGAGAATATTATGCTAAATGCCTCAAGAGTCCAAAGAATAGAAATTTTCATGGAATTTTCTGAATTTATTATCATTGTGACAGATGTGGCTGGAAACAACCCCAAGGTTAAAAAGTTCAAATTATTGTTTTCGCTTCTTTTTTTTTAATGACTCTGGAAATGATCTTGACTTCAGTTAATTCCAGCTCTATTTGCACTTTAAAGGATCTCTGTCAGGCAGATATTAAAAATACATATGTCTCATTTATTTATAGGACTCCTTCTTAGTTGGGTGACTATTGACTTGACAAATCCATTTGACCTAAAATATGGCTAAGAAGTGTATTTGCGGTTTGTTTATTAGTTGAGAAGTCCTTCCCGGGCTAATCTGTTTTCTGGCTGTACTCTTCCAGCGGGCTGATGGAAAAATAATACCCAAAGAAGGAAGCAGATTCTTAACAGTGATCATGAAAACTGCTTTATTCTCAGGGCATTTTTGCATGGCATTAGCGACTAAAAGGCACCACTTCAGACTTCAGCCTGGCACTTAAGCTATTTGCTTAATCAGGGCCTGAAAGCTGAGGAGAAGGAGGAGGAATGGCATGGGTGTTATTCCCACAGAGTTTCTTGGAGCATTAAATGGCTGTTAGCTGATGGGACAAGATTTAACTGTATGAAGTTGCAGTGGGTGAAATTCATGCTTTTTTGATGGGGTAGCCCAAAACCGAGAAGGCAATTGCAGCTGTCCAATCCCTCCCTGGAGCAGGGAGGGTAGAGGTAAGATGCAAAACTCAGTCCTGGAATGGAATAAACTCACTGAGCGCGCCCCAGGCAATTCCTAAATGCCCACCCCAGTTCAGCAAAGAAATGCTGGGGGGAAATTCTCCCACTCTGAGAGATTCCTAAAACTACTGAAATTAACAGAAGAACATCAGGAAAGCAGAGAATGCAGCTCAACCCATGCTGCCACACCCCCCTGGATCAGCTCCGGATGCAACACTTTCCACGGAGTGTTTTATACTCAGTACTCTTGTCGATAATTCATCACATGCCCTTCAGTAGCACCTTTGTCACATCAATGACTTAGAGATCTTTCACGAGCTCAAACGATCCTTCCGTGCCTCATTCCCTGCATTACTACAAGCCATTTGCCTGTAAATGTGTTCTTTGGCACCCATCAGCGGATCATTGACCTTGCCGGTATGGCCACATCATCAATACACATCTGAGCTGGAGACACGAACAACTTGGTGTCGAGCATTTAATTTCACTTATAAAATCCTAGAATCATTTAGGTTGGAAAAGACCTCTAAGATCATTGAGTCCAACTATTACCCCAGCACTGCCATATTCACCACGAACCCGTGTCCCCCAGGCACGTGGCAGTGGCTGTGCAAAGCCAGAGACCTCAAAGGCCCTCAGAGGTTTGCAGAGAAAAGTGCCCGAGCACAGAAGTGTGTCCCAGTGAACAAACGGATCCCAACACAGAAAGATGAAAACGAGGCACAAAGATACAGCCACAAACGGTGCCACGGGGAAGTGATGAAAAACGGAGTGACTGAGATTTTAGCGATCCAGGCACATCCTTCCTGCTGGGAGCTGCTCACAGGAGAGCAGAGATCACCAGCAGGCATCCCACGGTACAAACGACACTGTTCCACAGCCTTGCCTTGGGTGGGTCTCCCACGACTGCTGTTGCAGATATAACCCCAGAGTGCCAACTGCCAGCGGCCTGGAGGCTTGGCAAGGGGAGGATCACTCCACATTCCTTGTCTTTCTCCTTTTCCTGAGGACCCGGTGTTGCCCACAGTCACGAGGCCAGCTGGACCTTTGGGCTGTCCCACTGTGACTATTTTAAAGTCTCTCCCCCAGGGATGTGTGAATGTGCCTGTGTGTTTATATCTGTCAGAGCATCTGGGCCATGGGGAAAATCAACTCTGCCCTCACTGCCAGGACAAAGCCTCCACAGCCAGTTATTTCTCACCTCCTCCTCCTCCTCCCTCTCAAAAGAAAAAAAAAAA
>VZRN01003298.1:211138-227527 GCA_013397935.1 Dasyornis broadbenti
TTTTTTTCTTTTTCTGGTAGTTGATAATTTATAGCAAATGCCAAAATTTGGTTGTTGGTCTTAATGAAATCTGTCCTGAAAATCTGAAAGCTAAAGGTCTGACTTGGGTAATTTTTATCAGTCAAAACAACAGGGAAGGGGGCAGCAATATCCCCAAACTTCATGTAGCCACTGATGATGTAGCAGTTGGTTTAGTTTGTCAATTAACTTTATTCTCCTGGTGGATAAACACCCGGGGCACACCAAGTTATTTTATGGTATGTGAACACTGGAGAGGCTTTAAAGATGGGGAAAGGGCAGGGAAGGCCACCAAGATGATCAGAGGGATGGAGCAGCTCTCCTTTGTGGAAATGCTGGTAGTGTTGGGATTGTTCAGCCTGGAGACGAGAAGGCTTTGGGGTGATCTAATTGTGGCCTTCCAGTACCTGAAGGGAGTCTGCAAGAAAGATGAAGAGAGACTGTTTAAAAGAGCATGGAGTGACAGGGCAAAGGAGAGTGACTTCCCGCTGACAGAGGGCAGGCTTGGATAGGATATTAGGAGGAAGTTCTTGGCTGTGAGGGTGGTGAGGCCCTGGCACAGGTTTCCCAGAGAAGCTGTGGCTGCCTCATCCCTGGAAGTGGATGAGGCTTGGAGCAACCTGGTCTAGTGGAGGAACGTGTCCCTGCCTATGGCAGGGAGTGGAATGAGATGGTCTTTAAGGTCCCTTCCAACCTGAACCATTCTGGAATTCCATAAAGGCCAGCTCTGAAGTGTTGATATTTAACGCCTGAAGCTGCAGAAATTTGCATATTTTAGAAAACATTTAGAAGCTGTCAAAGATTTGGTGTCTCTTCCATTTTCTCCGTGTGCTATGTTGGGTAGTTACACTTATGTGGGCAGAAATCCTGTTGTAGATGAGGTTATGCTGGTAGGAATTAGTCATGTTAGAGTGACAAAGGAACCTCTCTGCCGAGGCAGCCGTGCCACCCAGTGGAAATGCAGCACAGCCTGTTGCATCCAGAAAGCCTTTTTCTGTGTTTGAAAGATCATCTTGGAGACAGGAACTAAATCTGGCACATCAAGTGTTGGAAAAATGTCATACAACTCAAAAAAAATAGGCAAGCAGTTGATGCTTAGTTTTGGGTAAGGAAGAAAAAGTGCATTGGATAGCTCTTCCTGGTGAAGGTCTGTAAGGACTGATGGTGGATAAAAGCCAGGAAAGGCAAAAGCATGGAAAATATTGCTACTACATCCATGTTTCAGCGGGATGGATGCGATCCAAGCGGGTTTAGAGCTTCAAAAACCACCGTGGAGCTGGTTTGTTGTGGAAGCTGTTTAGTAGGACGGATTTAGCACGGCACACGTAGCACCACGCTTCCAGAAACAGGCATTTCACAGACCTCTCTGAAAGTCACCAGTTGGTTGTGAACGCTGTTGGAAGAACTCTCCTGCCAGAGCTGTGTCGGAATTGTGCTTCCCAGCCTTTCTCTCTTCCCAGCTGCAGCATGAGCCCGGCAGCCTCGCTCATCTCACCTACCTGCTGTTAATTTTGGGGAGTAGCTCATGGGGATCCAGGAGGCCTTGGCCTGTGGCCTGGAGGTTGTGCAGGGTGTAATTTCTGGGCAGGTGCCCAGTGAAGTGAAGTCCTTCGTCCCTCTGATGGCTCTTCAGGATAGAGGATGAGAGGGATTCAGCTCCTGGCGGCCTTTTTCTTGCAGACATTGGTCATCTCTTTCCATCCCTCCCTTCAGTTTTGTGCTTCTGGCCCTTTGTGTCCTCAGAGGTGGCTGAGAGGTGGTGCCCTGACCAGCAGAGCTGGAGCTGGCAGGCTGTGGGCTTCTGGAAAGCCAGAGATGTTTCCAGGGGCGTTGGCCTTTGGAAAACAAAGGAAATCTTATCTTACAGCACAGTGGATGCAGCAGGACTTCACTTTGAATGCTGCCAGCTCTGTTGTCTTTCTGCTCCCTGCCAAATGACTTTAACTCCTGAACCCTCCTTCCATTTGCTCTTTCTTCATCCCAACTCCAGGAAAGGATAATTTGGAGTAGAGTTTAAATGTGGCAAAACAAATGTCTGTTACATGAATGGGGTCTTTTTCTGCTCATATCAATGCTTGTGCACTAGGTAAGCTTCAAAGGATAATTGGTTCATTCAGAAGTCCATTTGCCAATTCTGATGACTCTAAAACTCCCATCAAGCCACTATTCAGTGTGGGCGTTTTTTTTTCCTAAAATCTTAAGCCCACATGTGACCAGGGGAAACCTTAGAATTTAGTTACTTGGAAATCTTCTGTCTGACACTGTCTCTGAGTCTGATTTGTGAGCATGTGAATGCCTTGGGCTATAATTGTATTAATATAATTGATATTCCTGTAAGGCTTTGACTGAAATCCTTTAAGACTAATTCCTTGTTGTTGAACAACCTGAATGGAATATAGATTCCAGATTTAAGTACAGATGAGTTCATATGTTGTCTGAATGTTAAGGGTAATTTCAGTTTCTTTTTTATGAAGTGAAGGTGGCAGTACCCAGATTAAATGTCTGTTTAAAAAACATCCCTGAAATAGGCCATCCTGTCTGCAAGAGGATCCTTGACATGCTTGGCATGGGCTCAGTTATCCCAAATGTTGCCAACAAATGTTGCTCTTGTCTGCTTGCCAAAGTAAAAAAGCCACTAAATCTCATTATAAGCTATGCTTAACTACTTTCTTTTTTTCGTAAATCATGCAGCAGAATTGTTCCCTTCATTTTCATGGCCCAGAAATATTTGGGAATGATCTACTAACGAATGTTGGGGATATTAGTTGGTATTTGGGAAGCAGGCCTGTTTCAACTGTACTCACCCACTGCTTGACTTGAATTTACTCCTCTCTGACACTTTTATGACAGATCACAGGATTTTCTTCCGAGTTCTCCTTTAGTTTTATTTCTTCTCTTCCTTCTCTCCCTCGCAGCAAATGTTCCAACTTCTTCTGTGGACTTTTTTCAATCTGTTACAGATCTGGTTTTCAGTTGTTCGTATCCCATCTCTCCATCTGCCTAAAGAAATGACGATTCTCTTGACCTGTTTTGGTGGGGTTTTTTTGATAACCTGATTATGATGATGATTATTACCATTACCTGTGCACTTACGTAAATTCTTTTTGTACTTGTCTCTATGTTAATGATTGAGTTCCTTTATTTTGGGGGTTGTATTAAATAGCTTCTCTGTCCATGGAGATAAATTGAGCTGCAGTACTGCCAAAAAGCACCTGTCAACTTATTATTATTGAGTGTGGTTAACTGCAAAAATTAATGAATTCTTAGCATAAGAGATGTTTATCGAAGAGAAATTGAGTTTCTGGTAGATATGTCTCATACAGCTGAGCTGTTAATAATGGGAGCAGAAACCACCTCCCTGATACAGTTCAGCTGGTTTCTCCATTTTAAACAAATAGTCCTTGATCTGAACATGTTCTTCATCTGAGATGAGGAGTCCTTACTTGAAAGAGCTACTGCTGTTATAAATTAATGCTGGAGTCTTAACAAACTTTTGTATTCATGCGATTAGGCACTGAATTCCATCAACTTTGTCGATACGTATTTCTTAAAAGGTTTATTTAAATTACTAGGTGTTTCTTGAAAGGTTTGTTTAAATTGCAAGGTATTTCATAAAAGGGTTATTTAAATTATGAGGTGTAACTTAAAAAGTTCACTGTGTTTCCACAGAGGTCTGGCTTGTTCTGTGTGGTCATAAATAACTCGGGAAATGAGATGAGCAGTGTCTTGTTGATACAAAGCCATTCAGGAAAGTAAGGATTAGGTAATAAATTGGCAGAACTAATTCAATGGCAATAAATCTGCTGTAATTCAGAGTAGATAAATGTAGAGTGGTGCATATAATTTCACATATAAAATGCTGGGCTGACCCTTGACCTTGAGGAATGAAATATTGCTGCAGAAGTGTCAGTTCCATGGGGATCAAAAAGCAGCTGAAACATTAAGAAGTATGAGGAAGGAAATAGAAGACAAACCAGAACATAATTGTGATACTGTATAAATCAATGGTTATCCCACATCTTCAGTTCTCTGTGGTTCTTTCTTGTCATCCATCCCAAAACATACAAAAAATTTGGAGAAGCCTCAAATTGAGGCAGGGAGAATAATCAAAGGTGTGGAATAGCTGCTACACAAGGGTCAAGGGAACAAGCTGGAGCTGAGTCTGGAGAAGGGACAGCTGAAAGAAAAGTGTAAAAATCTGTAGGATAATGATCAGCATGGGCAGGGTGGATAAGAACAGACTTGCTGATTTCCTCAGCTGCAAGAATGGACGAGAAACAAGTGAAACTAGTAAAATCCAGGTTTAGAACAAAACAAAGGAGGTGGCTTTTGTGCAACGAATAGCAGCCTGTGGAGTTCCTTGCCAGTGGGTGTTGTAGGAACAACACTGAAGTGGGCAAATGAGACATCCCCTCATCTGAGTGAGGAAACTGGACGTGTTTGTGAAAAAGGAATTATTTGAGGGTTATTGCTCCATAGAAGTTGTCTACAGCTGAGCTTGCATCTGAGCTTGGAATCATTGAAGTGTTAGGATGAGCGTCACTCCTGTTCTTGTTCTCTACTGTTCTCTACTGGTCATTGTCAAGATTAAATTGGATGCTGAGCTAAATGACCCCTTGTTCTAATCCAGAACTGTCCTCAGGTTAGTAAATGGTGTAATAAAATTGTAACAAATTTACAGTACAGTTTCAAAGAAGACTGTATAAATAATATAATGGAAATAATGTGAATATATGTTGGTCTGAGGGAGCTTATAAACCTAGTTGATGTGGGCTCTCTGTGCAAACCTCTGTCCCTGAGACCGTTCTCTGTCTTAAAGTCAGTTCTTCACCATCAACAAGGGAATACAAAAATTGTGTTTTGTGGGGTCAGCTTTGCAGTAGTATTTGCACTCTTGACTTCTGTTTTGTATTTTTCCTCCTCTTACATTCCTTTCAGTCTCGTACACTCTCCCCTAAAAATTCTGGCTGCTCATGGTCATCTTTTTAACAGTTCCTCACCTCTGATCAGTATTTGTTAATGTGGCTCATTGGTCCCTATTTTCAGTGCTCCTTGGAAGTGTGGAGAGGTTGGAAGCTGGATACGCTTTAGTGACACCTCTGTAGTCAATTGCTGGAGCTGGTAAATGTAAATAAGAGCATCCTCCGCCCTTGGTGTGTTCTGGAATTACTGGGGGATAAACCATCAGCTAACTATAGTTCTTTTATTTTTGGCAATAAGATCTGCGTGGGGATTCCAGCTCTGAGGTCCCCGACATCAGAAGGATGTAGAGCTGTTTGAGCAAGTCCAGAGGAGGCCATTCAGGTGCTCCAAAGGCTGGAGCCCCTCTGCTCTGGAGCCAGACTGGGAGAGCTGGGCTTGTCCAGCCTGGAGAGGAGAAGGCTCCAGGGAGACCTTAGAGCCCCTGCCAGGGCCTAAATGGGCTCCAAGAGAGGTGGAGAGGGACTTTGGACAAGGGCCTGGAGTGACTGGACAGGGGGGAATGGCTTCCTACTGCCAGAGGGCAGGGTTAGATGGGATATTGGGAAGAAATTTCTGATTTTGAGTGTGGTGAGGCCCTGGCACAGGTTTCCCAGAGAAGCTGTGGCTATCCCATCTCTGTGAGTGTTCAAAGCCAGGTCGAACGGGGTTGAAGGTGTCCCTGCCCATGGCAGGAGGTTGGAGCTAGGTGATCTTTAAGGTCCCTTTTAACCCAAACCATTCTGTGATTCTCTGATTTAATCATGTTTTGGTTTAGATACATTGATTTCACCCACAAGAATCATGCTGTACTTTTTCCAAATCCCAGATTAGAAAACACCTGGAATCCTTCCCAGGCATCCCTGTCTGGGCGGGCTCCATATGCTCCATATAAGTGCTTAAAATATTTTTTCTTATTGCAATGTGACCCATTTACATCCTGTGTCGCACCTGTCTGAGAGGAGGCAGGTGGAGCCTGAGGACTTCCCTTTTCATGAGGACTTTATCCAGAGGAAGGTGTCTGGGTTGCTCTGTGAGCACAGGGAGGCAGCTGGGACAGCAACAAACACAGGGCTAAAACACAAAGAGTAAATTTATTCCCATTACCTCAGTAACTGGGGATCCCCAAAGCAACACCTGGGCACAGGTGTCCCAGCAGACGTGGGCACTGATCCCCCTGATCCGTGCTCCAGAATCTGGTGTGGGCCAGAGGCACTAAAACCAAGGCGCCAAGAGGTGCTGCTGGTTTGGCACTCGCTGTGCTTCAAATGAGACAAATGTAGATGTCTCATGAAGTCTTGCTTAAAAATACCTTTATTATTTTCAACAAATTTCACTTTATCTTACCTTACTTTTCAGCACAATGTCTGGAACTGATGATTTTTCGGTAAGTAACAGTTTTTCTTTCCTGAAGATCAGCCAATTGTGTTGATTATTCCAAAAGCTGACATAGTTTTTTGAAGGAAAAGGGGAGCTGACAGCTGAGAGATTTCCTCTGTATCGCAGTCGTGGTGTTTTCCTTTTGGGTAAAGGTAGCCATCCCTGGACTAAACATCGGAAGCTGCTGGGTGCCTCGTGGGTTCTCTCCTGTAACATTAACAAAGGAGCTGCGCTTTAATGGCATCAGGATAGTTGTAATGGAAATCTAGGAAAATGTTTTCAGGTTTGTGCTGCAGTTGCCTGTTGTTCCGTGTGGTAGGTCGCCTTTTATCTTTGGGTTTGTAACTGCGGCCTGTCAGAATGCCTCTGCTGCCTTAGTGATAGGAGCTGCACAAAAATGAATGTAATCATCTCTGTGCAGCCACCAGGAGCTCTTCTCCTCCCGCTCTGGCAGCTGGAGTGTAGACACGTGGTGGGGGGATGTCTGCAGCCGGCCAGTCCGGCGGGCACGTTCCGTTCTCACCGGCACTTTGTCTTTCAGTTGGCAGATGCTTTACCAGACCAGTCGCCCGCTAAAACCTCCAAAGTGAGCAGCACCAAGCCTGGCCAGCAGCCCGGGCAGCCTCCGCAGGGCTGGCCGGCTTCCAACCCTTGGAATAACCCCAGTGCCCCCCCTATGACTCCAACAGGACTGCCACCAAACACATCGGCTTCCAGCGTGCCCTTCGGACCTCCTCCAACGGGAATGTATCCTTCAATGCCCCCGGGACCGCCTGCTCCATTTCCTCCTCCTCCTACTGGACCCTCCTGCCCTCCTCCTGGTGGTCCATATCCACCCCCAACTGTGCCAGGTCCTGTCCCGCCAGGGCAGTATCCTCCACCAAATATGCCCTTTCCAGAGCTTCCAAGACCTTATGGAGGTCCAACAGAGCCAGCTGCACCTCCTGCTCCTGTTGGGCCATGGGGATCCATGCCCTCCGGAGCATGGGGACCAACAATGGGAGGGCAGTATCCTGCTCCCAGCATGCCATATCCACCCCCAGGGCCATATTCCGCTCCTACCCAGACTCCAGGGGCTGCGCCGACAGTACCATGGGGTACGGTCCCGCCTGGAACGTGGGGACCTTCACCGCCCGGGCCATTCCCTCCACCCACAGGATCATATCCAGCTCCAGGACTATATCCTACGCCCCCTAATCCTTTTCAAGTGCCATCTGGTCCTGCTGGTGCTCCATCAATGCCTGGTGGTCCCCATGTAAGTATTTAATTTTGTCCTCAAATTACTCTAAATTAGTTCACATTTAAGTTGGGGAAATTCAGTAGCATAAGACCTGTTAGTGCAGGTAAGGACTTTCAGCACACCTGTTTTATTCCTGAAGTCAGTGGGATAACAACGTGTTAAACTTTAAATATACTAGAATGGTGAAATTGTGTTAGGTTGGAGCATGTCTCACATTATTGTGATCTTCCACTGCTTGGAAAGACTCTAAAAACCAAAAAAGGGGGGAAAAGCCTTATAATATTTTCTGAAAAAGAAAGTATTTTTGTCTCTTTTATCTAGAGAGGTTGCTGCTAGAGCAATGGGGGGGGGGGGAATAACAAATTATAAGGATGAATTTGTGATTAATTAAGAATATTTGTAACTGTGAATGAGCTGCTGTGTGAAAAGCATGTATTGACCATGACTTTATTGTCTCTTGCAGCCTTACCGCTGAATACATTCTGGGCAACAAAATACTGTAGTTTTCCACCTTCATCCACTACTTACAGAGATTTTTACAGTTTTTGTTTCAGTAATGTATGGGGCTATGAAGAATATTGCCTCTTGTATGTGCATTTGAGGTATGAAGGAGCAGTTTACATCAATTTACCTTGCTCATATGCTGGCGTAATTATTTGGTTTTAATCAAGTGAAATACAAAGAGAAGAAATCAACTAACACATCTGTGGTTCTTATGTTGGCAAATATTCCTTGGAAAAACGGGAGTTGCCATGTAAGGAATATAAAGAATCAGGCCCATGGAATAAAAAAAATTAATTCTTAAATTTCCATTAATGCTTTAAGTCTTGTTGCCAGACTCGTGCTGGTCATTGAACAGATGGATAGTCATATTTTGTCTATTTTCAGGTTATTCTAAAAAGTCAATAGAGAAAGTGTTTCAACATTTTAGTCAAGAAACCTAATTTTTGAACGTGCTACAGTAATTCAAACTAACAAGACAGAGCATGTGAACTCGAAGGTTTTCTCAGCATTTTGTACATACTCAAACCAATTGCTCGGTCTGGGACTACGGAGGAGAAGAGCCACGTTTGGAAGCCTTGGTGTGACTTGTCACAGCACACTGTTGGTGTTCACAAACAGGCATTCCTGTGCAAGTGAAATAACCTGGATGTGCAGTTAACTTTGAATCAGCAAATGTGAGTTTTGTGCATGCAAATGAGGACATCCTGTTGCCAGTTCTCATTCTGTGGTGGTTGGAAGTTTGGCTTGGTCTGTGTAAAGAGAAACTGATCCCCACGTAGGTACTTCCCTATTTCTGACCTGGGTTCTAGTCATTTCAAATTTGACTTGGCTGCTGGGTTGTGTAAACCTGGCAGGCTTTTTCAGAGTCCCTGGAAACTGAACTTGAGCTTAAAGCCCAACCTGAGCATTCCCTTCCCAGCAGTTTCTGGCACAGTTGTGTCATGACAGAGATCCTTGTTGCTGCAGTTGGGTGCGAGGGGGTCTCGTTTGCTGTCCCTGGGAGCAGCCCCCTCTTCCCAGCTGGGTGTCTGCATACCTCACAGAGTAGGTGGACTTTGGGAGAAATTGAATGTCAGGAAGCCTGTGCACTGCTGTGCAGCTGCCTCTCCCCAGGGGCACTGCCCTTAGTCTTCATGTTCTTGCCATATCTGTGCCAAGCACATCCGAGGGGTTTGCCGAGACACAGCCACGTCTCTTGGTGGGACTTCTTGGCCATGGCCTACACTTGGACCACAGACAGTTTGTTTCCTCCCCACCTGGGGTTCTCCTAACTTAGCCTCTGTGGGTAGAATTAGGAATAGATTTTGCTTCACATGGTAGCTCATTAGGGAGTCTTTGTATCATGGAACTGTGAACACGAGTTAATTCTCTTTCAGTACCTTCATGACTTCCTGCATGCATGCGATGGACACTCTGAAAGCACATGGGGTGACCTGGTGGTGATGCTCCTTGGTAGTCATAGCCTTTATGGCAAAGTCCTACAGTATTTTTGCGGGAGAAAGCAGCCAGCTGAGCTGTGGCTGCATTAATCCAATGTCATGAAAGCTGATAGCAAAGGAATGTCTCTTTTTTGCTTTAGGAAGACAATACTGGAGCTGAACAAAAATTTTTAACATTTCAACTTAACCCCAGCAACTTAACCCTTGGAATAAGAACCAAAAGTGCACGTCTCCACTAACCTTAAAAAACCCCAGTTGCCCCCAAGCAGACTTGGCAAGACTAATTAAAAATTAATGTAAGCAACATTGACTGCATTTGCTCAAGTGCTTTTTTGATACCTGCAGCCTTAGACTGTAAATCATTGTAATGAAAAAACATTTATTCCAAATGAATGGATCATGCAGTAGCAGCACTCCAGTTGGAATTGCACTGGCCGTATGTCTCTGCAGGGAATGGGAAGAGGTAGGAAAGGATAAAGCAAAAGTAGCAAGTAATGATTTTTGAAAAGGGGTTTTGTAAAAGTAACTAGACTTCTAGGTTCTTCCTGAAATAGGCAGGATTTATTACTGGAACATTTAGGCTAAAATTCAGTATATATGGGATGTTTTTCAATGTATATTCGTATTTCTTGAGGTCATGAAAACTGTTTCATAACCCCTTTGTTTTTGTGAGCAGAGTTCTTTGCATAGCAGTGAAAAGGGTATTCCTGTTAATCTATTGTGTAAAAACTCAAGGTGTCACTATATACCGTGTAGTAACTTTATCACATGTTATGTCAAGTGTGAGCAACTTCTGGCCTGAAGCTTTTGCAATGGAATTTGTACATTTCTATGCATCATTTTGAGTTCAATTGCTGAGGAGTTCGTTTTGACTTGTGCTTTGAGGTTGACATACTGCATTTGTTTACAATAAGAAATATAAGCAATCACATCTTTAAAGTATAGATTATCACCTGCTGCTGTATTTTCTTTAGATGAAACAAATATTGCTGTACGATAGTGAGAAGCTATAAATACAGGATTTGATATTTTTTTGAAAATGCTGTCACTTTTGTATAAGATTAGACATTAAACGTATTTTCAAGACTGTTGTGTTCACTGTTTTTCAATTCCTGCTTTTGACATGCCTGTGTAGACTTTTGCCTTGAATGAATAGTAAAAAATAGGACATCCTTGATTTGCAAAGCCTGAATATAAAATCAGAATTACTTGACTTCTGTGAGTGTTTTTCCTCTTCCTTTTGTGGTATTTGCAGCCTGTATATAACGGATATTAAATGTGGATGTGACCATGGCTCTGGTGTAGCATGTCAGCCCCAGGTACTGCCTGTTCACAAGTTCCTGGGTAATTAAGAGAGGAAAGATTTGGTCTTCCCTGTTCCAGAGGAGGAATGGGACCATTTTTCACCTGTGAAGAGTTGTGTGTGTGTTTTCTCTGCTTCTGAGCAATTCCTGTGCTAGATTTTCACGCTTGGATGCGGTAAGTGACCCCCAAACCAATGTTTTTAGACACTTTCCAGGAGTTTGATGGGATAAAGTGAGTAACAGAAACTCCAGGGCTTGGCACCAGTGTGAACTACTAAGTTTGAGCATCACTTACGGACACGTTTCCATGTAGTGGTTTCCAAAGCTGTTGGCACTGAGCTGGCCAGTGCTGCTGCCTTGGTTCACACCTTCACCCTTCAGGAAGGTAAAAATGGCAGCAGCGAGCGGCAAAGATTAGAAACAAAATTATTTATCCACTTCTAGGCTTGAGAAAAGCTCTTTTTAGTCCATGGTCCGAAAATAATCCCTACATCTGTTAATAGAACAGTGCAATGTGTGGGCAGCGCTTTATCCTGACTGTTCAGCTGTGGGATTGTCCCTTCCTCTGGATTTCTGAAACTAATTGTGTCTGCAATGCTTGTGTGTCAGTAAAGACGTGGGCATGCAGATCCAGTTATTTCAATTGCTGCCCTGCAGACCCAGGATCAAGTCCTACGAGGAGCGGCTGAGGGAGCTGGGAAAGGGGCTCAGGCTGGAGCAAAGGAGGCTCAGGGGGAACCTTCTGGCTCTGCACAGCTCCTAACAGGAGGGGGCAGCTGAGGAGGATTGGGCTCTGCTCCCAGGGAACAAGGGACAGGAGGAGAGGAAATGACTTTAAACTGTCATTTTGGGATGTTTGTTTTGAATATTGGGGAAAATTTCTTCATTGAAAGGTTGGTCAGGCATTGGCACAGCTGCCCTGGACAGTGGTGGAGTCCCCATCCCTGGAGGGATTTCAAAGCCGTGTGGATGTGGCACTTGGGAACGTGGGTCAGTGGTGGCCTCAGCAGTGCTGGCAAAATGGTTGGACTCGATCTTGGGGTACTTTCCAACCTAAAGGATTCAGTGATTGAAAGTGATATTTATCCATATAATTCTTAGGAGAGGAGTAAAAACTGTTGCAGGGGTCTTGCAGAGTGGTCAGTGCACGGTTAGATCCTTGCTGTGGGATGCGTCAGTTCTGCTCCGCTCTGGTGAAGGCAGCTGCCCAGACTCCTGCAGGTGACTCCAGATCCATTTCTGTGCCCAAGCATCGATGGATTCACTGCCCAGCCTGTCCAGTCTGCCTCCATGCTGTCCCAAGGGAGAGATGGTGATCACAGAGTGGTTTGGGTTGGAAGGGACCTTAAAAACCATCTCATTGCAGCCCCTGGCATGGGCAGGGACACCTTTCACCTTGGTGGGAAACGTGTCCTGGGCCTCAGTGCAGTGAGAACCCTTCAGCAGCTGTGGAAGGATGAAATGTTCCATGCATATTTTTATTAATATTGCCTTCCCTATTTCTGAAGTTGAGCACGGAATTCCGGTTGTTAGAAGGCGATTCCATGCACACCAAACAGCCAATATTCACCAGGCACTGGTATCGGAGTGTCATCTGGCACATGAAGAAACGCAAGATTCAGCTTTCACACGAAGCTTCCATTCAATGCATCCACACAGCAGGAACAAATCTCACGGTGTCACACACCGGCGTGTGCTTATCCCAGAGACAGCTGGAGGATGATCCCGAGTGGACTTGGACCCGGCTGTGCCCCGTGGATGGGTGCTGTAGGTATTTGTGCCGTGCAGGGGAGGGAGTGTGCTCTGCGCTCCCTGTCCAGCTCCACCTGGAGCCAGCGATCTTGGGCACCCGTGCTGCTGCTGAGGCAGAGCCTGGGGGACCCAGGGCCGTGGTCTGGTGATGGCTGGTGGCCCTAGAGATGGGATACTCCCTATTTCACTGAGTCTTGGCCCAGTTTTCTCATTTCCATAGTTAATGTAGTGGGAGGACTTACTATAACTTTTCCTCTGCTCTCACAGGTCAGTGGAACAAGTTGACTGAAAATGCCAGCAGAACAAATTTTTGGTCACTCTTGCCTGCAGAATCTCTCAGGTTTGTTGAAAAGCAGGTTGCCCGCGGAAGTTGTGGCTGCCCCATCTCTGGAATTGTTCAGGGCCAGGCTGGATGGGGCTTGGAGCAACCTGGCCTGGTGGAAGGTGCCAATGGCAGGGAGTGGAATGGGATGCTCTTTAAGGTCTCTTCCAACCCAAACCGTTATGAGGTTCTGTGATACTTTTGTTCCAGAGATTCGCTGGTTGTTCAGGTTGTCCTGCTTGATGACAATGGGACTTTGTATCCCCTGTGCAGCAGATCATGAGCTGTGATGAAGTTACCAGTTACACCCAGATAAATGACAACGGGTGGTCACTGTAGCAGTAGGAACAGTTGTTCCCTGTTATCACTTTCCAAAGTGAACCCTCCCTGCTAAATGAGAGACAGGGAGATAAAATCGCAGTGCCTGTGTTTCTGTCGCCTTCCCAACTTTCTCATGATGAGACAGGGAAGGGCTGTGTTGAACAGCCCTAGGCACACCTTGGGTTTCATTTCAGGTCCTCCTCCTGCTGTCTGCACAAGATCTTACCTGCTCTTGCAGATTCCTGTTCTTGTGATTAGGGGAGGGAATTCCTGTAGCAATTAACCCCTAAACTGCGTCAGCTCACAGAGTTTAATTCCAAGTAGGAACTAGGAACCTCCCAGTGTCTCTTCCCACCAAGAATCACACGTGACTCTTAAGAAAGTAGTATTGTTTTATGCCTGATTAAGAGCAAACGTGGAATTTATCCATTGAAATAAATTTGGAAGATGGCAAATGACACTGGATTTCATTTGTGAATTTCTGGGCTTGACATGAATAGAGATTGGCAAGAATCTGTGCCAGGGTGGGTTTAGGTTGGATTTCAGGGAAAGGTTCTTCCCCCAGAGGGTGCTGAGGCACTGACCAGGCTCCCCAGGGAATGATCACAGCCCTAAGGCTGCCAGAGCTCCAGGAGCGTTTGGAAAACGCTGCCAGCGACGCACAGGGTGGGATTGTCGGGGTGTCTGTGCAGGGCCAGGAGCTGGGCTCTGATTCTTTCCCATTTAGGATATTCCCATTTAGGATATTCTCTGATTCCTCTGGCTCATGAATGCGGTGCTGTCCTGGGGCAGATCCGTGGCTTCTGGTGAGAGCCCCAGAAGCGTGTGCTGACAAGGGGGTTTTGTCAGGATACTCCACTTCCCTGAGCTGTTAAAGGATAACGAAGAGTAACCCTGTACTGTGATGCCTTTTCACATTTGCACGGTGTGGAAAGCTTTCCATTGCAGTGCTTTGTGTGACAGAAACGGCTCAAAGGGGTTTTTGTTTCCAATTTGCCTGTATTGCCTTCAGTTACAGGCAACACCCTCCAGCAAAGAGAAGGTGACAGAATATCACAGTTTAAATTCATTTTAAGTGGGGGAAATTACTGCTTTAATAGCCTGGTGCTGCTCTCGCTGCGCGCCAGGCTCTGTAAAGCTGGGGTTTGCTGGCCCTCCTCGAGGAGAGACTTGTTTATTTTGAAAGTTTTTTAATTCAGACACTTCAAAGTCTCAGCAGTTTCCACGCCAGGCTTTCATTTCTGCATTTCTGCCTGGATGCTCTCCTGTTTTCCCCTCGGAAAGCAGCGCCACATAAACCTGGAATACTGGGGTGATCACAGTCTGTGCTGGCACTGTCACCATCCTTGTCTTGATGCTCCTCTCCTGGGGCTCTGTCCTGGCTAAGGAGCTGCTAACAGGAGAGTGGGAGTGGAGTGACACCAATCAAAAAAAACGGCTCGGATTTTGTAAAAAAAAAAAAAAAAAAAATTAGGATGTTGGAAAAACGAGCTTGTGAGTTTTGCGTAAAAGGCAAGCACGATGTGGTCCCTCTGGATTTTGCTCTCAGAGCTGGTGGCTGCCCCTCCACTGTCTTGCTCATCACCAGAGGGCTCTGCTGCTGCTCCACTTGCCCTGCAAAGCCTCTGGGAGAGGCAGCTGTGCCTGGTATCGATTCTTTTTAATGCGGAACTTGATAACAAAATGGGGAAAACAACATTTTAGTGCCATATGGTGCTGCTGGGAGAGGTTGTTCTAACCTGCACCTTTGCACTGACATTGCACTGCCTGAGCTCTGGCTGCTGCAGGAAGAACACAAACACACGAGGTTTCAATCTGAGCCCTGCTGAGTGTAAGGCTTCATAACAGAATGAGTTTCTGTGCTCTGCAAAAATCTACTGCAGGAAAGGGAAGGGACTCCTCCAAAACTCTTCCATTTCCTTCTCCTCTGGTTTCCTGAGCTATGGCAAAAGCCATAGAGTTTTTGAGGTTGGATTTGATGATTCTAAAGGTCTTTCCCGCCCTCAAAGATTCTGTGATTGCTGTGTTACAAAGCTATTTTAAACTCTTCAGAGTGGTTGGTGCTGCTGCTTCCTGCTGGATCAAGCTGAGCTGTCCTGGCTTTCTTTGCCCCTTGTGTTTTCTTTCCAACCCCACGTGCTCAATGCAGTTTCACAGAGGGATTTTACTCTCCTTAAGGAGCATCTTTCCCAGAGAAAAGCGGGGGCTGGGGGCTCACCCTGCCCTCTGTGAGGGTTACCCTGAACTGATTAATCCCTTCCTTCAGCACAGCCCTGTTCCTCTCCGATTTTTAGGCTGGAGTAGTTGTAAGCTTGGGTGGCTTGGCTGGGCAAGCACAGAGGGTGGGCAAGAAAAGCACCGGGATCTTGGATTTTGATGGCAATGAGCCATGGGGGTCTTTGGCCCCATCTGCACAGGCATTTGGGTCACTGAAGGCATTTCTCCTCCAGTTATTTAATAATATTTGCATGAAGGATGTTCCATGAATGCCTCTGGGCACCAGGCTGCAGATGAGGATGGAATTTCTGTGAACTTCAAAGCCAGGGGGAGTTTGAGGACTTTTGTAAATCTCTGTTGACACAAATTGCTACAGGACTCATTTAATGCTTGAAAAGCAACTTAGGCTCGGATCTGAATGTCAGGCTCCAAGTGCTTCTCATTTCCTCATCTTTAAAAATATAAAAGCTTCAAACCTTAGCAGGGCTTTGCTCATCTACGGCATCAGCATGAGAAGTCGGGTGAAGCTTTTTGGGGTGGACTTGCAGCTCTCGTGGTGCTGCCAGAGCAGGAAGGGACTGGGAGAGCTGCAGTTTCTTGTTTTCCAGGAGGAGGAAGCTCCAAAGGCAGGACTTTTGCTTTGGTGCTTTATAAAGAGAATAAAAGGAGGATAAAGGGAGCAAGTCCAGACTTGCTGGTACATGTGAGGGTTCATGTGAGCCGCAGGGGTGGTGCTCCTTATCCACTGGTTTTCCTTTCTTTACCATCAAATTGCAGTTGCTGAAGTTCTCAACCTTTCTCTCACGGAGTTTTGCCCCAGTGCTGGGACCAGGTGATTTTTGGGGAGAGGGAGATGGGGATGCAGCCAAGGAAGTTCAGTAATGAGCCATCACCCCAAAAGGGTTTCATGAGTGGGGGGGGGGGGAGGGGGGG
>VZRN01003298.1:227540-263475 GCA_013397935.1 Dasyornis broadbenti
GTGGGGGGGGGTGGGAGGGGGTGACTGCTCCTCAATCCCTGCTCTTGGAAGTCCTGGGAGGATATGGCCCAAGTCTGGCAGGTCACAGAGGAGATTCCCCTTGCCTGATTTTGCTGTGATGCCGTTTTTTATTGCTGCGGAGAGTCAGAGGCGGCTCAGCCACTGGAATGTGGGGCTGAAACTGCAGTGACACCTCGGGGAAGGGCAGTGAGGGGCTCCACAAAGGCTCCTCGGAGCCTCATCCCAGCTCTGAGAAATGAGGTGAGGTTGTCACAGCTCCCCAGGCTGGGAGGTGGCACAGAGAGGATGGCTGAATTTAGCACTTTGGGTTTGTGCCAAGCACGGCCTCCGTGGCAGATCTGCAGCCCAAACATTGCACGTTGTGGGTGCTGCCAGTCCCACACACAAGTCAGGCCACAGAAATCACAAGACAGGGAAACATGTGGATGTGGGTTGTTCTGATCTGTGAGGGGAAGTGGATCTCTCACGCCATGGAGCTTCTTGCCCTCTAGATTGATCTCCTCCACGTTAATTTACCATCAAGAAGAGATGAGCAGCTTTCTGATTATTAATTTCCGATGAGTAGTTTGAAATTACTGCTTTAAAGTTATTTAACTTTAAGAGATCGGTTATCTGTTGCAGTGGGGTCTTTTTCCTCAGCCCAGTACCAGCTGCAGTGAAGAACACCAGCCTCCCCCAGCCGAACCCAGGCGCTGTTAAACATCACTTGGCTCTTGCTATTGGAGAAATGCTGGGAATTTTAAAATGAGGAAGGTAAATTGTGCTTGGAGTGTTTGGCTGCAGTGAAGGGCAAATTGGAGAGCACATCCCTAAGAAATGGGGTGATCTCGTGGCTGATCCACCTCCCTGGGTCCTCCATCTCCCACCCCTTCCTTGGGTTTTCAATTTGAGAATTTAAATCGTCTGTGATACCAAGCAGGGTTTTGTTTTACACTGAGAGCTCTCTAAAGGAAGCAGGGCGCATAGGAGTGCTTAAAAAATTTCAAACCCACAGAATATATCGATTTTTGAGACACGACTAATTCTTTACCCGCTTTGGGAGAGCCAGGCTTGGATGGCCAGGCATTACAGCGCTGTGAGCGAGGGGATCTCTGTATCTTACATCTCCCTCAAAGCCGGGGTGTTCCTGCCCTGCCCTGCTCGCTCCTGGCGAGAAACCAACCTTTCACTTCCCTGGATCCCGAGAGGCAAAACTGTGAAGCTCAGAGGCCACACCTCGGTGTGGTGTGAGTCAGATGGGATGACTCAGATGATGTGGAGCATCGCTGGCTCTGAGTGCAAAGGGCTCCAGCGCCCACCCCGTGGATGCTGAATCACGGAATCACGGAATGGTTTGAGTTGGAAAGGACATTAAAGATCATTTCATTCCACTCCTGCCAAGAGCAGGGACACCTTCCGCCAGACCACATTGCTCCAAGCCCCATCCAACCTCACTCATCGTCCTCGCTGCAGCTCGGTTTATTTAAATGAAGGAATTAATTAGCTCTGATTTTGATTTGTGCATTCACTGACTTTTTAACATCATGCGTCTGTTGCGTAACTGGAAGTACAAACCTTATGGCATTGGAACTGGGGAAAAAAAGCAGGCAAACCTTTTTGGTTAAAGTTTGAAGCCTTTGAGTGAAATCCTGAAAATAGCAATACAGGTTTTCCACGGAAATTTCTCTTGCCAAAGAGATCTTGAGGGACTCTTAGGGAGGAAGGGAAAAACCTGTGCACTAAGGAGTTCATAGAGCCCTGTTGGTGTTACAGGCTCAGGAAGCTCCAGCTCCTCACAGCATGGGTCAGGGATCCTTCAGCATTACTGGCTTGAATCCTCTCCAGGTCCCTTTGCCCTAAAACACCTCCAAAGACATTGCAGTGTCTGTTTACTGTGGGTTGGGTTGGGTTGGGTGCCGTGAGAGGCAGGTGAAGCAGCAGTCCCTAATTAGGTGTATCTTATGTGCTGATATGCTTAATACATATTACTATAGACATCTATTACTATTACATATATTACTAAATACATATTAAGTGTAATACATATATTTCCCTGAAATACTTAATTCCCGGCCACTCCCACGGGCATCCCTGGCATTTTTACATGCCTAAGTTTGGTCTGAATCCTTGTGACAAGCATTACATGGAGCTGAAGGATGTTAAAATCCAGGCTGGAGCCCTGATGGAGAGGAGGCTGCCCTCTTTTAATCCAAATCTTTTAGACAAGCAGAGCAGAGCCAGAGGAATTTATACTAAAATTAATCAAAGCCAAAGTCAACAAATTTTTGCCTTTTTTTTTTTTATATATATGTATATATATCAGCTGCAGTATCAGCTGAGCTGTTGCTTAAAAGAGGCAATCTCTACATCTGTAATGACACCAATTAAAGGCTGCAACCCTTAATAACCTTTGGTCAGCTCTGAACTGGTCAGGGAGGTGGATTAGATGGTCATTGCGGGTGTCGTCCCGCTGAAATCCTCTGTTCTGTTTGACTCTAATCTAGTCCCGTCTGTCCCATTCTATTCTAATTCCCTTCCCTTCCTTTCTTTTCCTTCCCTTTCCCTGCTCCCAGCACACAGTGCAGCAGATCAGGATTTCAGCACAAAACCACCTTGTTCTTTTCCATTGCTCTAAGCCATGGAGCCCATTGAGCAAACCAGAGATGATTCACCCTCGACCTCAAATAAAATCTGGCTTGTTGAAATTCCAGCTGCCTCTAACAGCTTCTTAGAGCCCGTCCTCTGCCGGCCTCACTGCTCCGGGTGAAAGCAGAGATTTTTGGGGGCTTTTTAGGCTTTTTTTTTTTTTTTTTTTTTTCTGGGGGGAAGGAGAAAATGCTCAGAATTTAAAGCCAATTTGTGTTTTACCGGGCTGCACTAAAGCCGGGGGTACGGAGCCGTGAGACACACGGGCAAACCTCTGGCAAGGAAAACATCTGGCAGTGACTCCAGGTGGGCAGGGCCGGGAAACGGGAACGGCCGCGAGTGGAACGGACCCGCGCGGGGCATAGACAGCTAGAAAAGCAAATTATTCTCTGTTAACATCCCCCGTTGGTGATGTCACCACTGATAAAGGGAAATAAAGCGCTGTCCCTGAGCTGTCACGGGTGTCCCCGGCGCAGGGACCCTCCCGGTGCCGCCCCGTGCCCGCCCCACCCCGCGGGCGGGTCCCGCCGTGTCCCGGACGGGAGCCCAGAGCCGCCGCGGAGCCGCCGCACGCAGGTCAGGGGATCCCGGGGGGAACGGGGCGGATAAGGCACAGATCTCCTTGGAAAGGAAGGGTTAGGGGTGCCCTCGTCCCCCTGGGAGTGGGAGGTGGGACAGGCGTGAGCTCCCACGGGCTCTGCGGTTCGGGGCACACGGAAGGCCCTTGTGGTTTTTAGGGATGATGGTGGGATGGTGACTGTGGAGGAGCTCGACGGGGGTTTGCGACTCGCGGGATGCCGGGCAGCCCTGGCTGTGCCCCAAAAGCGAGCGGAGGGGTGGAAGTGAGGCTGGGTGAGCGGGAGGCTGGAACACCCAGGGAGACACCCAGGACGGGAGCTGCAGAAATAGCACCGAAGGGGAGAGAACTTGTGTTTCTTTCCCAAATAGAACTTTTCCCACTTGGCGTGAATATAGGGAATGTTTGGGGTGCTTTATGGACCAGTCTCTGCAGCTGATTCTCTGCCGGGGCAGGGAGAGCTCAAGTGAGTTCGAGCTCAGCAGCCCAGACGCTGTTGGAAATCAGAGCTCAAGTCCTCGATGAGGAGCGGCTTGAAGGAGCTGGGGGGACTCAGCCTGGACAAAAGGAGGCTCAGGGGGGCCCTTCTGGCTCTGCACAGCTCCTGACAGGAGGGGGCAGCCGGAGGGGATCGGGCTCTGCTCCCAGGGAAAAAGGACAGGATCAGAGGAAATGGCCTCAAGTTGCACCAGGAAAGGTTTAGATTGGATATTGGGGAAAATTTCTTCATGGGAAGGGTTGTCCAGCCCTGGCACAGCTGCCCAGGGCAGTGGTGGAGTCCCCATCCCTGGAGGGATTTAAAAGCCGGATGGATGTGGCACTGGGTTAGTGGAGGGCTTGGCAGTGCTGGGGGAAGGGTTGGTCTCCATGATCTGAGAGGTCTTTTCCAGCCTCGGTGATTCTGTGATTCTCTGCAATCCAAAACCCCTTCCCATGGCATCAGGCAAATAACGCAGAGCAGCATTTCCCGAGAGCTCCAAGAGCTCCAACACTGCAGTGACAGAGACACCGGTGACACCGGGCTCCAAGGCTGGCTGCACCCTTGAGTAGCAGAGGATTGGTGGTTTTGGGAGATTTTGGTTACAAACACCAAACTGACCGTCCCAGACCCGGATGGGAGGCAGGAGACTCCGGCCACGCTGTCCCATTGGGGCCAAGGGGAACAAAACTGCAGGTCCCTGTGGGATTCCAGGGGAACAGGGGGATCATGCAGGACCTTCCACTGGAGCAGCACAAGCCATCGGCAGCCACGGAGCAATCCTGACCTGGCTGGATCTGGGCCGGGGGAGTCAGCAGGAGCTGTGTGTGCACCCCGAGTGCACAAGCGCTTAGAAAGATCTCAGAAGGCAAATAAAAACTTTGGGAGAGATGGGCTGTTCAAGCACTCTGCGCTGCTGGGTGCTGCTGGAAAGGCTGCCTTAAAAACCCCATGGGCTCAGGAGAATGATGTTTTACAGGGAGAGGAGTCACTTGTTGGTTGTGAAACTTGGGGGTTTGTTATTCCTGAGGCAGGGCAGCCACACCTCCTGTGAGCTTTGTGCATCCGAATGTGTCTTTCAAAGAGAATTTATCTTCTCTGTTTTCAAGCTGGATTTTTCCTTTTCTTTCCCCATTTCTGCCTCTCCTTTTCCGCCCCCCCCCCTTTTCTTGTGAATGCTCCCTTTGATGGGAGGAACCCAGCTCCGGCTATTCCTGTGCACAGGCAGGTGTGTGTTCGGCCAGGCCATAGGCTGGACTCATAAAACTTGCAAAGCAGCTTTTATCCACTGGCCCGGAGCCGCTGTGTCCCTCCCACGGTGCCCTCTGGCCGGAATGGGACAACTGTGGATGCGTGGGAGGAGAAAGGAGACCTGTATCCATGGCTGCCACCCTCCTCTCCCCATTCCAGGCCTGCTGTCAGTGCCCATCCCATGTGTCACGGGGTGGCTGTGTGTCGCCAATGTGCTGTGCTGGATTTGGAGCTCCCAAAGCTCCTGGTTGATGCTGTGCCTGCAGCCCCTGGGGATTCTGTTTGGGTTTTTTCATGGAAATCTTTTCCGGGATGGTGCCGCAGGGCTTGGGGAAGTGAATAACACTGGGAGTGCTGTAAGCTCAGCGGTGGATTTCATCCCGAGGCTGTCTGGGCTGGATTCACCCCGATGCATTCAGGCTGCTCATGGCAGTGATTCCCGTTTATCCCACAGGTGTTGGACCAGGATTTGTTCTGTGGCACCTGAGCTGTTGGCTCTGCTGGGCAGGTACGTGATGGAACTCAGCAATTTCCATCAATTGCCGCTCTAAACTGTAATTCCCCTCAAAAATCTCTGCGTTTTGGATGGTGCAGGTTAAAGATGACTGAAGCTTCCTTTGTCTTTTTGTTTTAGGAAAAATGTCAGACGGTTTCTCCGTAAGTATGGATTTCTTTAAAAACCCGTGGGGGCTGTGGCGGTGGCCTTGAAGCAGAGACCTTTGGCAGGGATGGGAGGGAAGATGTCCTTGCTAATCGGTGTAAATCCTGAAATCCTCTCCAGTTACATTAGCACTTAGTGACTTTCTGGAAAAAAAAACTGGGGAGCAGTTGAGAGTTGAGCTCTTGCCCTTGGCCCTCGCTGCAGACTGCAGAAGATAGGTGTTGGAGAACTCACCCTGATCCCAGGAGGAACTTCCCCCACCTAACCCTTGTCCTCTCCTCTGTCCCCAGTTATCCGATGCCTTGGCCAACAGTAACAACCCAGCCCCCTGTGCCCCCCCAGCCCAGGGCTGGCCCTCCTGGGGGAACCAACCAGCAGCTCCTGGGGCATTCCCGGGGTATCCTGGCCCTCCGGGAGCCTACCCTGGAGCACCAGGGGCCTATCCTGGAGCACCGGGAGCATACCCTGCAGCACCGGGAGCATACCCCGCAGCACCTGGAGCTTATCCTGGAGCACCTGGAGCTTACCCTGGAGCACCTGGAGCTTACCCTGGAGGACCAGCAGGACAGGGAGGGTATCCAGGAGCACCTGGAGCATTCCCTGGAGCGCCAGCAGCAACGGGGCTGTTTCCTGCCCCAGGACAACCATCCAGTGGCCCTGGATTTGGGCCTTGTGCTCCACAAGGAGGACCAACTGCTCCGCAGGGAGGACCAACTCCTCCACAAGGAGGACCAGCTCCAACTCAGGGAGGACCAACTCCTCCAATGGTAATGGCTCCATCATTTTAAGAGTTTCTGTTTCTTTAGTGCCTGATTTTGCTTGGCCACAGGAGGGGCCTGGGGCTGGCTGTCCCCAGGGGTGGCAGCTGGTTTTTAACATGATGTTTTGCTGACACCAAATCCCTGTTGTTTCCCAGAAAATCCCCTTTGAGCTGCCCCTGCAGGCAGGACTTGTCCCTCGGCTGCTCATCACCATCACTGGGACCGTGAACCCCAACCCAAACAGGTACTGGGGGTGTCCAGCTCCAAGGATGGGGATTTCCATGGAGTACTGCTGCATGGAACAGCGGGGCTGGAATTTCCATTCCTGAATAACACCTGCCTGGTGTAACATCTAATATTACACTAAAAAAATGTGTAAATGCATTGTTGTTGCCCAAAGGGGTCTGTGGGGTTTTCTTTCTGCTGTTTTTGGGAAGCTGTGTAACAGAATCCAGGGCTTTTGTGGCAAAAGCATCAAATCCATTATTGTTTTTGCAGGTTTTCTCTGGATTTCAAGAGAGGGGATGATGTTGCCTTCCACTTCAACCCCCGCTTCAACGAAGACCACAAGAAAGTCATTGTCTGCAATTCCAAGTTCCAGAATAACTGGGGAAAGGAGGAGAGGACAGCTCCCAGGTTTCCATTTGAAGCTGGAAAACCCTTCAAGGTATCAGAAAAACCCATCCCAGCTCAGTCTCAGCGCACCAACAGCACCAGGAGGGTTTGGGCAACAAAACCTCGTAAGGATGTTGATGCTTTAGCACAGCAATCAGCTCCTGGGGTGTTTCTGGGGCAGCCATCCCATGTGCTTCCCTGGCTGTCCCTTCCCAGCTCTTCTGACTCTCCTGCAGCTCTGGCTGCCCAGGGCATAATTTCTCCCCCGTTCTGCTATCCCCATGGATTATGAAACCCTCCTTATTTACACTGCTGTTCTGCAGCAGTGGTTGGACAGGTTTCTGTAACATGTTTTCCCTGCTGGCAGCTCTTCACAAGGCTTTTTCTCCCTGCAAAGGAGGTTGACACTGTGGAGTCCTGCTTTGAGTGACTGGCATGGGCACGAGGAGGCAGAAACTGGGCTAGAACGTGAAGGAGGAAGAGCACAGGAGTTTTGGGAAGGCAGAGGTCACTGGTGTTGCAGCAGAGTTGCTGCTCCAGCTCCTCCACAAGCGCCAGGGCTGGACTCTGCTGGCAGCAGCCTCCAGCCAGTACCAGCCTGCTCAAGCCTGTGGCTTAAAACAACTTCTCGGGCAAATCCGGTAGGGGTTTGTGGCTGATTTGGGTTTTTTATTGCAGCTCCAGATCCTTTGTGAGACAGATCACTTCAAGGTGGCTGTGAATGATGCTCACTTGCTGCAGTACAACTTCCGTGAGAAGAGGCTGAACGAGGTCACCAAGCTCTGCATCGACGGGGACATCGCCCTCACCAGCGTCATGCCCACCATGATATGACTGGGGGGAAACTGGGCAAACTCTGTGCTCTTTTAATGGTGTAACAAAAGTGCCTTCTCACAAGACCACTGTGAGGTACAATAAAACATTTTCATCTGTAAAATTTGGTTTTAATAATATCTCAAGACACGACACACTCTGGGCAAGCTGAGTTCTGATGTGGAAGGAGCTGAATTCTTGCTGTAGACACAGCAAGGAAGAGTTTTGAGTTCTGTAGAGAGGAGTACTTGGGAAAGCAGCCTTGGCATTCTGTCCCTGGTCCTGTGAACAAGGGCAGCAATCCTCTAGGAAGCACAGGGAGAACCTGACAGCTTCCAAGTCTACCAGGACAAGGTATTTCAGGAGAGGGTTCAGAGCTGGAGGAAGCAAAATCTCTGCTCCCCTGTGGCTGGAGAAGTCAACCCTGTCCTTCATTTCTGCCCAGCTGGGGGCCCAAACCAGCATGGCCCAAGCACCCTTCCCTCCTAAGGGAGATCCCATCCCTACGAGCCTTACGTACTCCACAGAGCGGGTGACGAGCCTTGTGCTTCTCCCCACTCAGCACCCCTGTGTGAGTCAAGACCGGTTTCAAGGGTGGGGAGGTTTATTGGCAAGTTCACCCCGTGAGTCAGGCTGGTAAAAAAAGAAAACAGAAATATGTTCCCTTTGCTGTGAGTCACTGCAGTCTTGTCTGGAAAACAAGAACAGTGCAACAGCCACCACTGAAGTTTCCAAAGATTTCTCTGATGTGTCTCATGCTGTTTTATAACAGTGACTCCTTTTACACTTTGAGTGCCAAGTTACAAGCACAGTCCTTAAAATTTCCAGCAGATGCAGCAGTCTAGAGAGCACACTGCTACCAGCAGCATGGAGAAGCTGTGGCTGCCCCATCCCTGAAGTGTCCAAGGCCAGGTTGGATGGGGCTTAGGGTAACCTGGGACAGTGGAAGGTGGAGTTCCCTCCCACCCCAAACCATTCTGCGCTGATGAGTGACCACAGCAGGAAAGTTATTAAGGTGCCTGAAAGTATCCCTAGAACTGGAGTTTAGTAATGAATAGAGTGGATTCCAACACACATCAGCTTGCTCTATTTCAGTTTAATCAGACAGCTTCCAGGTTAAAACTTAAGCCAGACGAGCCCCTCTGGCAGCGACAGCTGCTGAGGGACTGAATTCTCTGCTTGATTTGGGATCAAGGCTGGTGGAAAGATGTGCGTGTTACTAAATTAAGGTCACTGGTACAAGAAGAAGCCCAGCGAGGTATTTGTTAAAAATACAACAACGGGTGGTACTCTAATCCTATTCCTCAAATCCAGAGTCTATAGAACTGGCATGTTCCTTATGCACAAATGTTACAGTCTGGATGGGGAATGCACAAGGAACAAGATGAGAGAAGAGGCTGAGTTTAAACATGTCAAAAACAAGGAGAAAATAGGGTTTGTCTTGAAGGTCCTTAAGATACTCAATAGAAAACTGCATCCTTCAAGGAAATAATATCAATGCCTATTTTAATTGCCAAGAAAAGGTATTATCTGACTTAGAAATCTTTGTTCTGAGTTAGCTTCTGATATTACAAACCCAGGGGTTGTTAAACACCAGGAAAGTTTCCCCAGGAAAGAATTGCATGCATGCAGCTCTGCCATAGCTGGTGCTGAGGCAGGTGCTAACACACCAAACCCTGGAGCCTGAGGGTGCAGAGGTACCCCCAGAGCAGTGACAGAGCATGGAACAGTGTTCTGGGGAGGGAACAGGCTGGGGCTCACCCCAGAAGGTGCCCTCGCAGCAGAAACAGGGCACAGGCACAGCTGGTGGGGTAGGCACCTTGTAATAACAGTAAGTCATGAGGACAGTCAGGTCAGGGCGAAAAAGTTCAAAGGGTAGGAGTTTTACAACCTGAAGGAGACGGGAAATATATGAAACAATACCAACATAAAAATACTCCAGGTTGCAGTCAGAATTTACAGCCAGAGGATATAGTAGCAGGGATCACCAGAACACAGCCCACTACTAATGTACAGCAGAGCTTGGTGCATCACAGCTGCACCATAAAACAATACAGATCCACTACCACAGGTGGTCTTCCTCTCTCAACACAGTTCCAGGGTAGCAGACTGTGTTCCAGATACCCTCTGTGTGCTTCTTGTTCACAGAATTTACATATTTTGCATTTTAAGTCACTTTTCATTTATCCCCGGAGGGACCAACAGGAGAAAACATGATGAGGTCACTGACTACTTCAGCTGCTGCAAACTTCTGGGCTTTGGTCTTGACTGGAGTGAAGGGAAGCTCAGCATCCAGCATTGGCTGTGGGAGGAGGCAGAGTGTGGAGTTAGTGTTTAGAACACTTAGAACAATGGAGCACTGGAAGGACTCTGATTTTCCCAAGGGTAACTTTGCAAGCTTATTTCCAGGCATAAAATAAAAAGTGATTACACATGGTCCGTGTTGAAGACAGATACTCCTTTCTCAAGTCAGTAATCCATATTTGAAAGAGGATTTTTCACAAGAAATCCTACACACAAATTCAATTAACAGTGTGAAAGCTTCTACACGCCTCCTTTTCCTTGCTGAATGTTACTTCCAGCCCTAAATGTTGAAGAGATTAAAAAAAAAGTTGGGGTAGACTTAAAAAATTCCAGGAAGAATGTGGAGGGAAACCAGGCTATGTTAGTGAATATCTACAAGGAAATTTGTCAGAAAGACAATTTAAAGGCTCAACCTGACAAGAATCAGACATTGTCATGTTACAAATGTCTTGATTCATCCTACACTCATCATGTGCAATAAGGAATATCAGTGTGAGCCCAGGCAGGCAGACAGCTGGAATGTGGTTTGTATTTAAAGCCACATGAATCGGCTCGATAACATCTTTAGGAGTTTAATTTTCTTTGTGCAGTAACTGAGTCTGCAGCAAAGGTTAACAGTCCTGCAACATGCAGCTTGTCTTAGTCAAATAAACTTGAAGGTCAACTTACCATATCAAAAGGACTTCCGTCAATGGGTGTCAAATCACTGCATGAAACATCTGAAAAATAAGTATATAATTTTTTAAAAAAAGTTAGTCTTATGCTGCCAAAGCTGAAAAAGCAGTATTGTTTTCTGCATTTACAAAAAAAAAAGTCTAAACTCTAAATTGTATTTATTTCCTTCTATATTACCTTTCTGCTTCACGTATCATGTTGAAACTATCCAGGGAAATCCAGGGGCCCTGTTTGCTCACGTGCAACGTGTTTAAGTCACACCAGCTAAAGGAACCTGTGCTAACAGCGCACACAAATCACGCTTGACACCGGTAGTGATTGCCAAAAGTAGGATTTAGATTATCATAAAACCTTAGAGCAACCAGAAGGCCCCAGCAATGTCACCCAAACTACACCATGCAGCTCTAAGATGTGCACCTGTTTGATGTATTTGTGGCTCTCCACGCTGAAAGTTTGTGTCTGTGCTGGGATCCTTCTCCAGGCTGCACATGACGATGTCTTGTCCTTGCTCTGCAGCAGACAGTTCCATCTCTTCCGTGCCATCCATTGCTTTTGATTCACTGCTAGAACTTCCCAGCACCTGCAAAACAGGTATTTTCTCTGTTCCCAGCCCTGTCTTTGTTATGTCAGACCAAGTCTACACATCTGATTTATAGTTTTTATGGACAATTCAGAAGAAATGGAGTTTTAACTCCAGGCACTGCATGAGGCACAGGCAGGCCGAGGCTTGGAGTTTATAGCTGTGATCCATATCCTGAACACCCTTTAAAGCCTTTCTACTTTTGACAGCAAAAAGGAAGTTCTTCCACAGGAAAGAAGATTTTGAACTTCAAGCGTTATCTGGTGACTCTTCCTCCAGAAAAACCTATCAGCAATACTGCAAGTTTTCTCCAGAGAGTGAAATCACCAACGAGCAATTTCTCATCTTGATAAAGGATGAAGTAGAAGGCATAATAAAAAAATCAGCAACCAATATTTTTTTTAATATGTGTTATATGTAGGGGGATGGGAGGAGAAATGACTGCTGCAGTCATGCACAGATCCAAGCAGTAAACAAAATGAAGATACTCAATTTCCAGTGAAAAGTACTAAACGATGATTAACTCCAAAGTACCGGCTTTCAACTGAGTAGCACAGTAAAATCTAATTAGAGGTCACATTCCTGTTTTTTAAAGGCTACTCAAACAGAGGCATGTCACCAAGTCCTCAGACATTTCAGGATATGGATTTCTGACACTTGGATTAGTTCTTGCTATACCTTTAAAGAGATGAACAGCCCAATGCTCTGCTGTGGCAGCATGAGGACTGAGAGTGCTGTGGTTTTCAGTCACAGTCCATAAATGCACAAGCATTTAAAAAATTCACACCACAAAACACGATGTGATGGATTTCTAGCAACATTGCTTGTCCAAGTGACAAGTGTGCTCATGGAGCAGCCAGGACCTCCAAAATACAGCCCTAATGAGCACAACAAGGTCCCCAAACTGCAGCAGTCCCTACCTTTGTCCATCCTCAGAGGGAAAAAGCACTGCCCCGAGGAATACAGAAGACTCCAGTGAGGATTTGATCAGAAATCTAAGCGTCTGGGGTAATCAAAAGAACTTTTTCCTTTGCTAGTAATAACAGAGTATTTAAAGCACACCTATGAACCATGCATGACTTACCTCATTTCCCTCTGCTGTGCCAGCATCAAGACAAATTTCTTCTGCAACCACAGAAATGCTGGAATAGAAACCAAAACATTGTCATTCTTCTCAATCATCTTCATCAATCACCTTCAATCATCTTTTGACTTGCCCAACTAATCTTACAATTTGTTCTGCAATTCTGCTGGCTTGGTTGGCACTGGTGAGCTACATCAAACTTCCTGGGCAAACAGTAAACTTCTACCAGCAGCAAAATACATTTGGGCAAAGCTCTTAATATTTGCTTACGGGAAGGAAAAGTCTCAAGGACTTCACAAACTTTATCACTGCCAAATTGAAAGGTAACATTTAATGGGTATTAATGTCGCATCTTTCTGTTCAAACTCTAAAAAGATTTGTACAAGGTTAATTAAAAGCTGCTTTAACACACCTACCTTTGTTCAAGAGCACCATAAGGGAGTTTATCCAGCGGGGGACTTTTTTCAGTGGGAAGTTGGTCCATTTTCAAACTCTGTGCAGGGTGGAAGCCTTTGAGGCCTGATGGGGTTTGTTTTGGCGTTGCTTTCTCAGGGTCGCAGAGAGCAGAAGGGATGTTCAGAAGCAAAGCTCTGCTGGATGATCTTGGAGTTGCCCGTTTTCCAGGAGTCCGCTGGGAAGATCTGTAAGGTGTCCTTGGAAACACACCTGAAAAATGTGTTTAATGTTTCATTCCTACAGCAGTTGTCAGAAGCTGAAATGAACCGATCATTGTGATTTTAACTAGGGACACAATTGTTTGCTGCTTGCTGAATCATCTTATACAAATACGATATTGAAATCTTGCAAGGAGAAATTGAAATTATTAACTTCCATCCTTCAAATTAGGCAATTTGAATAGAATTTAAAAGATTCAGAACTGATGCTTAGAACAGATTCTCTGCTGGAGTTGGCTTAAACCCAGCGCTGCTCAAAACTTTTCAGCAGTTCTTCTCTACTAACAAGCACACAAAAAAAATTTCTTAGTTTTGTGATGAGAAGAGAGATTTGTACCTAATAAAAGGGAATTTAAAAATCAAATTATGAACTAGAAATGGAAGAGAAGCAGAATTACCAGAAATACTGGCTGCACATAGATGTCAATAAGATAAGATGCTGAAAATGAAGTTATATTTTGAGCACCTGTTAAAAAACCCAAACTATTAAACAGCTTTTATAGCAAACTGGATTATGTTACAATCTTGTTAACCATGAACACAGATTATGGGTAGACTTTATTTGCAGCTTTGAAGAGGGCACTGCAAGAGGTTTAGTTAAAAGAAAAGATCCCAATTCCTGTCCTGTAATTAGAGGATGTGAGCTGGCATTGACTTTGATGAAGAGGCTCATCAGCTGAACCTGGGAACACTCAGATTAGAATTTCATTATTAAAATTATGCTGGAAAAACATGAACCAGCTATTTCACCTCTAAGCAGGGATTTCATGCTGCCATAACCACTCAAATCAGCACATTCATGTGCACCAGTTTACTTTGGAGCTCTGATGTAATTAGTCACTAGGTTGAAACAGTGTGTCCAGTACTGGAGTTGTAGCCAGTATAAACAGCATGATTCCTCTCCCCAGTGAAATGGATTAAACTCTCTTCAGTACTTTCAGATCACAGAAATCACTATTAAGCTTCACCTACCTGAAAACTTTTTCACAGGGCTTTCAATCCTGAAAAATCCTGCTTCAAAAACCACTTTTTCTACCTCTGGCAGCATCTCCCGATGTGTGCCATCAGCAGCTCCCTCCTGCTTCATTTTATTCCTCATGGCTGCTTTCACCGCAGCCAGGCGGTTCTGGGAAGCAGCTCTGGCAGCTGCTTCCAGCTTGGGTTTGGCCACTCCACTTGGAACAGCCTTTTTCTGGAATGGTAAGAAAGCTTGGGTCACACCTGGAAAGTCTGGATAGAAATAATTACACATGAAACTGTACACAGGTGCTGGTGCCACAGACACAGCAAGGAGCAAAAGGAGGCTCAGGGGGAACCTGAGCTCTCTCTCCACAGCTCCCTGACAGGAGGAACAGCCAGGGGGGATTCAGGCTCTGCTCCCAGGGAACAAGGGACAGGAGGAGAGGAATTGGACTTAATTTGCACCAGAGGAGGTTTAGATTGGGTATTAGGAAAAATTTCTTCACAGAAAGGGTTGTCCAGTACTGGCACAGGCTGCCAAGGGCAGTAGTGGAATCCCCATCCCTGGAGGGATTTAAAAGGCGGATGGATGTGGCTCTTGGGAACATGGGTCAGTGGTGGCCTTGGCAGTGCTGGGGGAATGGCTGGACTTGATGACTTTTGCAAACTCAACAATTCTATAATTTTATGCAGCAAGGCCTCTGCTCATCCCCAGCATCTCTTGGGCTGCCATCCAGCTGTTAAGGTAAGTCTGTGAATCTTTTTCAAATGAATCTACAGTTCAAAAATCTTCAATACAACTTTTTTTCCTAATAAATTCAGAAGTTTTTGGAAGCACTGGGATGCAGGGACTCCTAGTGGCAGGCACAGAGTGTAACCACAGGACACACTCCAGGCAATCAGTGAAGTATCACTTGGCATTCAGTTTTCCAAGGCAAGTTTTGTTTTGCACCACCTGTACGGTTCTGGCATTTATGGTCAGCTCCCACAGACCACATTCCCTCTGTTTTCCCATGCCTGGAGTTTCTTATCCACCTTCATATCATTTTTATGATTAGTTAAGCAGTCTCAAGGAACCGCACAGAGTTTAGGCAATGCAAATATGACTTGATACTCAGTCAGAAGCAATTATATATTTCAAACCAAAGAGCAGACAAAACAATGCACATTACAGCTTATTTTGCAACAAGCAATAACTTGGAGAGTGGCAGAGCCATTTGTGCTTAGTGAAGCAGAAGTTTGAAGCCACCCATGGTGTTGGTTTAATGGGACACCATCATTATTGAGCACTCCCTGCTCAAAACTGGCAGTCACTCCCAAATTCCCGTGTGGTTTCCTTCTCAGTTAAGTCAGTGTCAATGCCAGCGGCCGAGATAAATTGGTTTACATCCGAAGGGTAAGTTTATATCCTAAATTTAATAGATTTGTCTTACTAGCATGGAATCCAATCGCTCAAAAAAGTAATTGTTAATTCTTAGTTCTCATCTTACAAGCCAAAAGAGGCAACTAGGACTAAACTCACCAAATAATACAAGTGCACGTGGGAGTTGCAAGGGAGAAGGGTGCATCCTGAGGGGAATTTCACTTAATATTTAATACACCTAAAGAAGCCAAACAAGATATGCTTTAGGGGGTCTTCATACCTTGACAACTGCTTTGCTTGGGACATCAGGTGGCTGCCATTCATTGTCTTGAAGCTTCTTCAGGTTATCAAATTTTTTATTCACATCTTCAACCTATTGGTGACATTTAAGCAAAGCAAAAGAATACATTGCAAAATAACCTTTATCCAAACAAGCACAGTCTCCCATTCTGCAGGAAACAATCTCTCAAATATCTCTGAAGAAGCAGATCAAACCCTTATGCTTTCTGCAGGGAATTCAAAACCTATGACTAAGACCATAACAAACCCATCTTTTCATTTAATTTAACTACTTACAAATTCCTCTGTTGAGTGATGATTTACAAATACTGCCAAGAGCCCTTCTGGTAATCTAGAATATTATATTTCAATCTGAAACCAAAGAAAGCATCAACAGAGGAAAAGAGATGAAGGTTTTCTACCACCTAAGCTCACCCCTAAATAGGTACTGTAGTTTCTGCATTATTCTCATACTGAAGCATGGAACCCCCTACTTTTCAGCTGAGCTCCAGGAATTTTCCAGAAACTTGAAGGCAGACATTGTGGCTGTATCCTCACTCCAAAACAGAGTAAGATTTGGCCAAACTTACTCATTCCAGAGACAGACACGATACACAGACCACAAGAAGACACAACAGAACTGGTCCATGAATTATAAGTCATAGTGCACCAACTGCAACTATTCACTGTCACAAAGTATTAAGGACCTGTATTTTTTTACATTAAAGATAAAAAATAGAACCTGAATAGTAAAAAAAAAGTTTCAATCCATGGTTTGTAAAGAACTCTGTCAGTTTTATTCCAATAAATTAACATGAAAGTACGTACCTGAAAATTAACCATATCCCAAAATCCATCCAGATCTGTACACATTGTTTCTTTTTCACCTCGCTTAAACTCACAATTATCAACCAGGCCTTCAAACTGTTTGAACTTTTTCCCTATGAGCAGCCTTGTCTGACCAATTGTGGTGCGAATCAGGTCTTTAGCTGAGAGCAAAAAGAAAAGAAAATACAGGACATCTCGGATAAATAAGTGTTTGAAGAGTCTGGAATTTGTTGTTCATCTGCTGCAGACCTGTGATACAATTCAGATGAAGGTTCCCTGTCCATTGAACTGCTCTAAACTTGCTTCTTACAAAAAAAAAAAATTTACTATCTCTTAAGTCTTAAAGATAAGCATTGATGGAGTCATCTTATTTTCCCAGATAAGGGCACTTATTCCACATTAAAAGTTAATCTTATTTTAAAAAATCAGCTTGGTTAAAGTTCATAAATTTAAGTACACTTCAAACTGGCAACAGAACAACTATTCTGATGTGCACTTTGTTCACTTTATCAATTGCCATCATGTCAAGTGCTACATAAATTTTAGTAATAGGAGACTTTTTGTCTTGAGGCAGACACAACTCTAAACTTGCTCTAGCACAGCTTTGCAAATATTTTTTGCTATTTTACAAACAGCAGTTACATGTCCTTCCCTCTGTCCCATTTAGTACCCATAACCCCCTTCTAGTGCCTATTGCAGCTCACTCTTACCATCCTCTGGAATCTCCAGCTCAAGGTTTTCTTCCCACTGGAGGCACTGAGACAGCAGCCTGTCCGTCTCAGTCCGAAGAATGTTTCTGAAAATACAGGGACAGAGAAAAAATAATCATTTGGAGAATTTCCTGACTTCTGGCTGTTCCTGGTTACTATCCTTTAGCTTTCAGAGAAGCCACAATCTTGCAGCAGGAGCCAATAGATTGTTTTGTTTTGCTGGCTGCCTGAGGTGCAGATTCTTGTCTACTGCTTTCAAGCCCATGTTCCTTAGAACAAGGTTTTAGTCTCCAGAATTTTATATTCTTTCCTTGCACTAAAGATACAAAAAGGAAGACAAATGTGTGGCTGCTCAGGTCACAGCTGACAGACACCAATCATCAGTAAAATAAGCTGATCTTTAGAAGATGTCTCATTATTCATAGTAAGAACCTTCAAATGGACATCAGGGAAGTGAAACAAGTGAATCCAAACCTGAAATAGGGCACATCATGCTCTTGCTCTCTTGTATCATCTGACTTCACTTCAAGTGCTGTTGAGACTGGAGCTGTTCCATTTGATCTCTGGGTGCAAGTTCTCTCATCTGATTCACCTGCTGAAAAACGTGAAAGGAATTTGTTCAGAATCTGGTCATAATTAAAAGCATTAGAACAATAAAACAAATGTGAACTTCCTACCTTCTCCTTTCAAACTTGTGGTCATTTGCTGCTCTTGAATGCCTTTAACAGCAGCTGAAATTTGACTTTTTAAATCAGGCTTTTGTGCTTTAGTGTCACAGGATTTTTCAAATATTTTGCTGGAAACAAACCAAAGTACATTTCGAGTTAAGACACAGTGAGAAAGTGACATCAAATATGGCCAAATACACAGATAAGAAGGCAAATCTCCACACACCACTAAAGAACTCAAATAATAAATTAATCAACCTGTGCAGATGGACATAGGGCAGAGTCCCTGACAGCTACTCCTAAAGCATTATGACAGAATTATGGATTATATCCCTATCTGCTGTTGCATTAAGTCCACATTTAAGCACAGAAACCATGATGATCAGGTGTTACAACACCACAACAGTTTGTCACACAGTCAATCTCTCTAGACAAACGTTTTCTCTATCCCCACAGAGAGGTTCACTTGCATTTTAGGCCCCATTAGAAGGAAGAATCTTACACTGGAGATTTTGAAAAATTCCAGACAGCACTGGGTGTCAAAAAAGCTTTTGCCCTTGAAGGAGACATGGGTGTAACTTTGTAGGTTGCTAATCCACTCAGAGGCTGAAACACAAAGTTTTGAGGTGCAAAAGAGCGTGTTCTGGGTCTCCTTGGAGGAGAATTGTTGTTTTCCACTGAGATTTGTTCTTGCTGAAGTTCAACTGGCATTGAGTGTTTGGAATCAGCTGCAGAACTTTTCACCCCTGGATCCACTCCAGCACTTGTCTCCACTTCATGTTTAGAAGGAATTACCTGTAACAGCATAAACAGACAAATCAAATCATCAAATCAATCAAGTGTTTGCAATAGGCATGGGCTGAATTATAACACGACTGTCTGAAAGCCATCAGGAAGGGAATTGCTTAAGGTGAGTCACCTCCTACAACACCACACCTGTACAGAAGTGATTTACCAACAAGACCAACCATTTTTGACACCTGCAAATCATTCTAGAGACAGAAGTAATACTTCACTACAAGGAATGCAACAATCCACTCCAGGGGCTAAAGTACAACACCTCAGCTACCAAAACAATAATTAAAATTGGCAAATGCTTGCTTCCACTGCAGGAAAAAAAAGCTTTAAGGTGATAAAATCCTCAAGAGCAGAATTACTGGCTCGAAATCCAACTAGGCCTGTCAAATAACCATAGTTTATACACAGACTCCAACCTAAAGACTGAAAAACAAGCTGGAATGCGCTGATAGCTGCAGGAACGCAGCCCAAGACAAGTGCCATTAGCACTACAGAATGTCATTAAAAGAGGAGAAAAAATTAAACAATAATTCACATTCTTATAAGATGAGTGACCAGACACTTACACAGAACACACTTCTGAGATACCTAGTTGAGAGATTGTTAGCTACAAAGCCAGCCAGAAAAACTCTGGGTGTTTTACAAGAAAATATGCATCTTCAATCCACTGAAAGTCTTGTTATACCTTAGTTACCCCTGCTAGGAATGAAAACTTTGAATCTTGCTTTTAACCAGCTTTTTCAAGCGAGCTGACTGTGGCTACAGCAAGAGTTTACCACCTGGCAGGGACTCCTGGCTGTGAAGAGGTGCTTGTCCAAGGAAGGTACAAGTGCTCTTACCGGCTGTTTGTATGTGATTGCACAACCTCAAACACACTAGAGCACAGCTGCAGTTACAGGAACGGGGTGGAGATGGGAGCTGTGAGAGGGAAGAGTGGAGTGCAAAGGAGAAAAATCTTGGATAGCTCTCGCACAGAACTGTCTGCACATGAATGCACAGACAAATTCTGAAAGTAACACCAAGAACCACAATGACTGCCTTCAGTTGTAAATCACGCAGACAACAGCATTCTACCTTGCAAAGAATAACATTTCCAGCTTTATATTTTGGTGGTTCAAAAGCTAAATTTGTGTTTATTTCGTAGCTTCTAGAATGTCACATCATTACCTGAGCAGGAAAAGGATCCATTCATAATATACTTCAAAATGGAATGAACTGCACAAAATTTACAGCTGCTTGATTAAACCAGGAAAGTAGTTTTTCTTCCTGACTAGTTAAATCATCAGAGATATATCATGTAAGAACTTGTCTATTTTAAATCATTGTCCAGATCTTGATTAGTGATCAAGTCATCCATCAATCACACCCATATACATCCACAGCGGGATTCTTGGGGTTGTCCTGTGCAAGCCGGGAGCTGGACTTTGATGATTGTTGTGGGTCTCTTCCAACTCATGGTATTTAGTGAGTCTATATGAACACTAAAGTTGATCTTAATTTTAAAAATATGGCAGTATAAACACATAAAATGTATGTATTTATACAGAAAATCCAGCTTATTAGTGAAATTACTACTTCTGTGCTTGAACACTTCAGCTACAATGACAGTTATTGGCTCTTAAAACAGTTTTACTGCTTTTCCATTTCAGCTATTAAATTACCTACCTTTGTGGCATCAGGTTTGACAGCTTTCTTCGGCTTTCCTACGTTTGCTGCCTTTCTCTGTGATTGGTTACCTAGAACAAGAGAAACTCCCAGAGGTCAAAAAGGCATCTGATTAAGGTAATCTTTCACCAAAACACTGCCATAAAAATCCAGTTGCTATTTCTTGAGTGGGAGGTGGCTAGAGGGAATACACAGCATTGCAAAAGTTCATTCAAAAGAAAACCTGGCCTAGGATTTAAAAGCCTAGTAACAGATGTATCACCAAGAAAACAGATTCATTAAGTCATTAATCTTCAGATGTTGCCATATACTTACAATAAAAGCCACCTTATTTCCTTAATGGTTGGAGAGAGTGTCAAGCCAATTGGAGTTCAGATTTTTAATTTCTATATGGCACTGGAATTCTGTTGGTGAATTGAATTCTAGTAAACAGGCAAACACAGACAAAGAGAAACTCCTAACCTGAAGAACAAAGCCTCTCATCTCTTCCAGAGATGTTTCTGTTCCTGCTCACATATCTAATGGCCATAAACAGTCACACACCAAAGTGGTAAACCTTTACCAGTTCTGGCTTTGTTCTTTGAGTTTGTAATTACCATGTGGACATTGATGCTCCACATTGATGGGATTTTGTTGCAAACTGTCCAGTGTTGGTTTCAACATCTTGATGTAGATATTGCAATAGAGTTCCAGATGAGAGTCTGAGTGCTACAGCATTTAGTCCTTTTCTTAGATGATCATTTGGCAAGACTTAAATGTCTAAGGTACAGCTGAGCTACACAACTCTGCCTCACTTACCAGCAGTAGCAGCAGCAGCTGTTGGTTTCAGCACCTGCCTGGCTGCAGAGGCAGCTGCTCTGGTGACTCTCACATTTGGGGCTGGCTGGGCTGCAGTCTGCAACACTGCAAGAGAGATTAATCCACAGATTCCAAGTTTAATAAGAAGCTGCACTCAAGTAATAACTGAAAGTCTACATTTTGCAGAAGTCAGAAAAATGCACCAGCAGTTATCAGCTGCATGGGTTTGCCAGAATGAGCAGGGTTGGGTGGTTTTGTTCAGTTCAGTGCAAACAGCACAGTTTAACCTCGGCATCCAGGCAATGCACTGAGGGATCCTGACTGAAGGAGGTTTTACTGTACAGGTCCGTGACGGTACCAGCGTGCTTGACGCCACGCACAAAGCGTAAAGAATGCTTCCCACTGCTCCCTGCAATCAGAGTCAAGGCCCTCCCTGTTTTACAGATGAAATTTTCTAGAGTAATAACTTTGCCACAATTATTTGCACAGCTGGAAGCTTAAGCAAACCATTGGTACAACAAAGTGATGCGCCTACCATTATACGAAAGATTTTGAAGGTCGGAATCTAATGCAATCTAACAAAGTACTCTTAAGAGTAATTGCCTCTGAAATATTTTATAAAACATGACAGCTTCATGCACCGTATTACCCATCTTAATAATTTTCATCTTTGTATTTTAGCACTGTTTCTAATAGGCTTTTGAAATGACAGCGTTTTCCTGCACAGATAAATTTCACAGGAGCTCTTTATTCCATACTCTGCCTGTCTGAAATCCTGCAGCCCCACTTGGTTACTGTTAATGCTATTCCTGTCTTAAAAGTCAAGCTGCGATTCTGTAGAAGCTAGAATGAAAAGCTGGGAAAAAAATTACTGGATAAATAATTACAACATTAGATTTAACAAACATTCACTTCCCAAACATTTTTATATGGGCGTTTCATGGAATGACAGAATGATTTAGGTTGGAAGAGACCTTAAGGATCAACTCGTTCCAACCTCCCTGCCACGGACAGGGAAGTTTAAGTACACATAATGCATATCCTTGATTCAGTACTAAAGGAATAATCAGATCTAGTGGATGACCATTTTTCAAAAATTAAACATTTAAATTGTTACATCAAACACTGATAATAGACCTCAGCATTCACCGAAGGCACTACTGAAATTTATTTAAACAAAGGTCTGCTGCTTGCTGATTTAATTAGATTAATGATGTGAAAGTCATTTCACTCCGAATTACTGAATATTTTGCATTAACATCAATATTCCACATGACTTGGCTGTATCTACTTAAGGCATGGATATCACTGGGCTATGAGGAAGAGTTTCTGATCCAAGGTATTCTAATTCCATAGAGGTGGCACAGGTTGTTTTTCTAATTGCTGTTTTCTTAAGTAATATCTGTAATTGTGCCATAGAAAGTGACAGACACAGGAGGCACTTGCTCTTCTGTAACAGCAGCAGTCACTACCTGTGAAATTCTTCTTGGAGGCAAACAGAAACCTCTGCACAGCTCCAGGAGCAGAGGCAGCTGGCAGTCATGCAATTCTGCCTACTGACCTGTTTCTTTTCCCAATTCCTAGGGGGAGCAATCAGTAACCAGGACTGTCAGCATCCTGCATTCCATTTCCCCCAGCCTACGGGGGCAACAAGTCCATGTGATCTCTGGAGCCACACGCTTGATAATCTGCCAGCTGCTACCCTCACCATAGCTGGTAGGAATGGCCATCTTAAAATCTCCTCCGTGCTTTCTACACCCAAAAATGTATTGAGGATCTTTCCCCAAAATGCCCCAAACCAGCAGCATCCTTTCAGGTTCAGATGTACTTCCATACCTTTCTCTTTTTCAGCCACTTTGACTGTACTCATCTGTTTATGTCCTGCCTGGGTAGGGAGCACGCTCTGCCCACGGGCACTGACCTACAAGAAAAAAAAAAAAACAAAACAGGTTTTTCGTGAAGTATCAGATTTCCAGAAATTCAGCAGCCCAATTTCTTTCCTCATCTTTCTGTCCTAGATTACAGTAAAGCAAAAACTCAAATAATTTGGCACAGAATGTTTTGAAAATTAGAGAGTCATTAAGGATAACTAAAATAGATAGGTTTAGGGATGTGTTAACACGAATTATCCAACTAGTTAAGAAATTTTCAGAAAAAGAACGAAGAAAAATATTTAAGAAACAGTTTATGTATCTTGAGAAACTTGCTTGGAAAACAGACCCAGAAAAGCTGTGCTCTTTTCTGCTTTTACTGATGTAATCAAACTTGTAAAGATACTACCCTGAGTCTGAAATTGCATCCTTTTCTCTAAATTTATTCATGGAAGTTTTTTTATATATATATATATAAAACAAACCGTAGAGGACTTAGACGCAGTTGGTATCAGAATTGGTATCCTACTTTTTTCTTCTTGGATCTTGGCCTTTGATCGAGTAATCCTTCCAGAGAAAGCAGGAGCTGCCTGGAAACATCCCCAAGGAAACAAGAATTAATACACTCCTTTTCACCCTCGTCAATGAGAGACTGAGCCAGAAGCATAAATGTGAAAAACAACATGTCTGTACAAAATGAGTCAAGTGTGTAATCTGGAAAGCTTTCGAAGCTGAGTTGGCTAAATATGAGCAAGTTGCTATTTCTAAAATAATGTAGCTGTTTCATTTGTTGGTGAATCATTTCAGTTTTTGAACTGAACATAGTCATAAATACAAAAATCAGCATATCACTATTTCCAGCTTTGTTTAAAAAGGAGAGTGAGCCAAATCACTCCCTTATCATTCTTTATTAAAACATATTAATAAAGCATTTTCAAAATGTATATTATTTGGAATAACAAACACATTTTGTAGACAAACAGGAATTTTAGAGCACACAGATATAATTACTTTAGATATTAACTAATACCCTTATTACCTTCTCTCCTGGATTTTCTATCACTGGTTCCTCAGGTGCAAGTGTAAGAAACACAGGTGCAGCCGGTCTGTACAGCCCAACTTTGAACACCCCCTTCTTGGCTTTCTCTCTCTGCTCCTGCAGTTTGCGAAGCTCCTTTTCTTCTTTGTAGCGCTGGAGCATCTCCCTGCGCTCGTTCATCCTCTTGGTGGCTGCATTTGCAGCTTGTTCTGAAGTAGACGTGGAAGACGGGCATGTTATAAAATCGTGAAGATGTTTTTGAGCCAACATGAAGTCAGAAACTTCCAAAAACCTTTTCTAAGCTAGAAGAACGACATGTCAAAGAGCAGAACAACTGCCTGGAATCTTAATTGTTCTAATCCTTCCCACTAAAAGGGAATTCAGTGGTAAATTTCAGCTTACAAATACACCTCCCCAAATATCCACCTGAGGATTACTGTAAATTCTTTTCCATTTTACAGGCTGTTCCTGCAAGGTTACTAGTATCAAAATTAACGCTTCAGTTACTTATTTAGTTTATTTTTACCAATTTCTCTATTCAAACACTTGTAATGTCATTGAAAGCTGAGCTTTAGATACCAAGGTCTGCCTCAGGCTGAGGATAAGTTTTATGAAAGAATAAAACCTTAAGATGATGCAAAACTCGAATCAGATGTCTAACTGAAAAATGAATGTCTGCTTAAACTTGAAATTTATTAAAAATAATCAAGGAAAAATTATTAAATTTCATATTTGATATTATATATGGACTGCACTCCAATAATTTTCCAGTAAAGGACTATCCTCCCAGAATCTTCTGCTATCAAAATACTACAGGTAAAAATATTTCTTTAAAAACCTGTTAACATGTTTAAATGTTAACTTAATTTCCTAGACTACAAGCATCCAGGAGAGCCAGGGGGCAGAATCCAGCACATATGCAGGCCCTGTTTTCTGAGAGGAAAGGTAAGTTGTCAAAACCTAGCCAGTTTAAAAATAAAATCATACTATGCATTTACCCATTCATAATTTTATATATAATTAGAATGTACAATTGCCCATTGCTAAGCACACTTTAAGCACATGATAGGCATCAGTTAAATGTTAGATGGCAGTTTTGATTGGAGTTTTTCACGTCTTAAAGGACAAAGCAATCATTAAGGCACTTCCTATTGAATATTGATAAAATCCATTCTTCCTTATGCTGCTGCAGTCAAATTAGAGCAAAACCTCATTCATACCAGAGGAGTGAGGAAAATACAGATTTTATTTTCTTGATTTTAACAGCTTGAAGGGCTGATGGGGTTTTAAATCTTAAACTTTTTCATCAAATTAAAATGTTGACTGCTCTCAGGTTTCTGTGATATGCTACTAAACCTATTTAAAAATGTTAATATTAAAAAAGGATCTATAGCAAGTCTTTACTTACTCTGTTTCACATTGCTGTTCTCTTGAGAGCACAATTCCCTTGTTTCCTTGGGCTCAGGAATTCCCCTGTCCTTGGAGAGCTGAACATTGACATCTGCCAGCCCGAACTTCCGGCCTTTTTCAAAGAGCTTGTGCCTGTTTTCCTTCTGAAGGATGGATTTCCTGCGTGCAACCTTGGTTCTCAGGGCTTCTGTACTAAAATTCTTCTTGTACCTACTGGCAAACGGGGAGGTAGCCATCCTGACGACCTTAGACAACAATCACAATGATTAGGGAAAAACTGTCATGGTTTGTTTTCAACTTTTTTTAAAGTCTGCGTGTTATGAGCAAAGCCCTGAAATTCTTTGTTTCTGTATGTGACCAGAGAAAACTCAAACGACAATTTCAGTAATAACTCTTTCAGTAATTTCTCATTATTTTTGTTTATTCCAGGGACCAGTTTGGTTGCTGAGTGGTCAAGAAGTCTGACACAGAATTAGGAGGGGACACTGCACCCATGCCTGGGATTGGCTGTGCTGCTCTCTCCACAGCTGTTTTCCACATTAAGGAGATGAGCAAGATGATGACAAGGCTCTAGGACAATACTTGGAAGCAACATTCCATGTAGATTAGACCTATCTGATAGCAAGGAATTTTGTCATGCAGCAGAGTACTTGGAACCAGGATGTTTCCAGGATGCAACTGCAATACAATAGTGGTTATTTCAAGTAGCATTTTTCCCATCTTTTTTAACCTGAGGAAGCCTTAAGCCAATTGTCAGTTGGTTTGCACAATCTGTGCTAACAGTACCTAAAGGGGTACAGGAGAGCTGGAGTAGGGCTTGGGACAAGGGCCTGGAGTGACAGCACAAGGGGGAATGATTTCCCGCTGCCAGAGGGCAGGGATAGATGGGATATTGGGAAGGAATTCTTCCTTGTGAGGGTGGGGAGGCCCTGGAACAGGTTGTCCAGAGAAGCTGTGGCTGCCCCTGGATCCCTGGAAGTGTCCAAGGCCACACTGGACACGGGCTTGGAGCAACCTGGTCCAGTGGAAGGTGTCCCTGCCCATAGCAGGAGGTTGGAACAAGATGGTCTTTAATGTCCCTTCCTACCCAAACAATTCTGGGATCCTGTTACCCCCTACACCCCCACTGAAACCTGACTTATCAAAGGTTTTCCACCTCAGCCAGAGTCTTTCAGACATCTCATCTTCCACCACTTACAGAAAACATCTTTACAGTAAGTGGGGTGACAGAGCTAAACTAAATACCCAACAGTTATTAATTTACTGGCAAATTGGTAATTTACTGAGGTTCTTCACTTCCAGACAGCAAGTTCTGATCAAACTAAAGGAATCATCAGTGAACTGGACTGAAAAGCCTTGACAATGACCATACAGGACTTCTTGAAGTCCATCCCCTTCCCATCTATGTGCTATCAAAAGCCAAAAACTCAACCAGCAGCCTAACTGGAAAACCCAAGTGTTAGAAGAAAAAAAACAGCAAAGCAGAAATAAGTGCAGAAATAAACTCTATGTACTTATGGGAAAAGCAGTCAAGGAGAGAACCTGAGCTGTTGGAAGAAGGAACACAGCCCAAACCTGTTGAGATGCCATCAGTGCTGGCAGTGGCAGCTGCTTGTTCCACACTCCATGGCAGTGTTCATGTAGGGGGGAACCTGCACAGCACCAACAGCATCTGCACAACCACGTGGAAGGACTTAGAACTAATACTGGACAGGAACCTAAATGGGTGCTTTTTGCCCCTTTTTTTCTGATATGTTCAGTGCTGCAGGAGAGCAAAATGGTCAGTGGAAGTTAAAGAGCAAAGGGGAATAAAAATTAGAACTCAAATCAGGGACTGGATCTCTTCCACACAACCCTGAAAGAGCTGGTCCATGACAGCACCAACTGATTTGTGAATATCTTGGGCTTCATCCTGCATCTTGCATTCCAGATTTCAGAAATTGATTAAAAATGCCAGTTAATGATGATTGCAAAAAACTCCACCGCTGTTCACAGGTCATATTTGCCCTGCTTTTATTTAAGTGATTAAGTTAATTCATGAGCATCTCCAATAAACATATTTGAACTGATCCTGTTAGCAATTACACAATTAGTCATTACAAAATTGTTAGTAATTACATGGCATTACAGAAAGCCATAAAGAAAACAGTGGGAATCTATCTCTACTATCCATGTCCTAGAAGCAGCAGGCTTTTGAGCCCACTGGATAAGAAACATTCCTCAAAGCAGGAGTTGGTCTCTACACTCGTCCTTTTTCAGGACAAAGTTCCTAAATTTACCCTTAAACTTGTTCTTTAAGTACAGCAATCCTCTCAAAGCGCACGCACAATTTTTAACCTTGGTAGTAACACAACCTATGTTTCCAGAATATACATTGTTATCTAAAAGGGAAGCTTCCAGACAGCTGCACTTGCCTTAAACACTGATAAACATTTAACACTTCTAAAGGGGTCTTATGCTTTACCTCCTACTTTTAATATTTTCCCAGTTATTTACTGCAGTACAAGTCCACATAGGACTTCTCCCATGAAAATGTCCCATGAAGAAGTGATCCACATTTCAGTAAGAAACCCTGCAGAATTATTAAACTCACAGATGAAGATGGCAAAAGTAATAAAAACAGAGAAACAGAGAGAGTGTCCCATAAAGGTATTCCCAGCTCAGGTCAGTAAAAGCTATACAGGTTACCATTGATCTCTGTGGACTCATTAAAAATTGATGGCATGCTCATGGTGACTGAGAATTTGCCTAGTTTTTACTCTTCATATATCTGTAGCTTGGTGTAGTTCTGTGCTTCTTAAAAAATACAAAAAACCTCTGTTCCCAGCATCTTAGCCAAACCAATCCCTCTGAATGGAAATCCAAGGACACATTCGTTGCCCTGGGGCCCGAAATTATGTAAACAACAGTGAGTTGGGGGGAGCAGGCCTGGGGTGGTTGACATCATCATCACCTGAGGGTGTGATTCGGGAATTAAGGGCCCCACGAGGAGGCTTTGCTTGCCCTGAACATAACTTGAAGGCCATTAACAAATTAGTCTGTTTTTTATTCTCCTAACTTATCTTGGCCTCTGTTACAGGTTACTCTGTTTTAGGCAACACTCAATATCCTACAGATGTGTTTAGGACAAAAATACCTGTCTCCTCTTCTTTCCAGGTTACTGTTCCAGTGCAGTATCTTGCCCAAACAGGAACCTAGAAGATTGTTATTTAAATTGGGATAAACTCAAGTAATGACGATTAGCAAGAAAGGGACAGAGGACTTATACAAAAGATTTGTGACTGGCTAACATATACCACCAGAAATTAAGGCTGAAAAATTATTTTTATAGAGAACAGTGAGGGAAAAGGGCCGCTTTTGACCAGCAACACCCTCAGAACCAAAGGGTAATGTGAGCATGAAAACATTTAGGTGCTCTTTTAGCCTGAATACTGAGAAAACAGAGCAGGAAGAGCAAACATCGCTACGTTTAAATGGGGAATCTGTTAAGTTTAGAGACTGAGTAAAACCTAAACGGTCTCGAGACGGGCCCCAGGTGTCGGGACAGCCTGTCGGGCCACAGGGCGCCTCAGGATTATCCCCTAAGCCCCTTCCTCCCCCCAGCGCTTCGGAGCGTTCCCAGCCCGGTTCAGACAGAAGGCGCCGCTGCTCGCCCGCTCAGGCGAGACCTCCACCCCGAAACGCCTTACGAAGCCTATTCCCGCGGCCTCGAGGTCCTTCTGACCCTTCAAAGCCCCTCCGGGACTCCCAAACCCCGCCCTGGGACCCCCAAACCGCCTCAGGCCCGCCATTACCTGCCCCGGCCCAGCGCAGCCCTCAACCCCCTGCGCGCGCCGCCGCGCCTCAGTTTCAAATCCCCGCCGCCAACGCTCATTGGCCAGCCCCGGTCCGCCGGCTCCCATTGGCCTCACTCGCGGCCGGTGATGGGCAGCGCCGAAATCCCAGAGCGGCTGCTTATTGGTCACCGGATGGCCACGCCGAATTTTCATTGGCTGTCCGGGGCGTTTCCCCGCCCTCGCTTGCCGCTCATTGGCTGGCGGTGTGACGGGATGAAGCCGCTGAGCGCGTGTGGGCATTAAGATGGCGGTGGGGGTTAATTGTGTCGGGGGTTACTTGGTTCATTGGTCACCCAGACCTGGCGGCCACCTGCCAGCAGTCTGGGCTTGCAGACCCCTCAGTCCCACTGGGACTCAAGGGCAGTGATGAGCCCTCCCACCACCCACAGAATCCCAGAACGGAGAAGGCTGGAAGGGATCCCAGTGGCTCATCTGGTCCCATCTCCCTGCAGAAGCAGGGACGTCCCAGAACACAGGATTGTGTCCAGACAGCTATGGAATATCCCCAGTGAGGGAGACTCCACACCCTTTCTGGGCAATCAGTTCCAGTACTCGGTCGCTGCACAGGAAAGAAGTTCTTCCTCATGTTCAGGTGAAACTTGTGGGTATCAATTCCTGCTCGTTCCCCTTGTGCCATTGCTGGGCCCCCCGGAGCAGTGCCTGGTCCATCTCTGAGGCCCTCCCTGCAGCCAGGGACAGGGAGGGATGAGGTCCCCTCTCAGTGTCTCCTCTCGAGGCTGAACAGCCCCAGCTCCCTCAGCCTTTCCTTGGAAGGGAGATGCTCCAGTCCCCTAATCGTCTTCCTCTGCACCCATTCCAGGAGCTCCATGTCTCTCCTTGAACCGAGGAGCCCCCAAAGGTATATGTCCACATCTCAGTGACTGCATTGTGCCCCCTCCTGAGCAGCCGAAGCCTGGTCTCCACAGGTCTGAAAGGGCCACAAATATTAAAGTGTTTTTATTAAAGACTTTTTATTTCCTCCCATACCTGCATCGTACCAACCCTGCGGTTTGCTGGCGTGGGTTGTGTTTAACACCATTCTCAGCTACTGGATAGCTCTGTGTTTGTTTATAAGTGGTAATTGGAAATTCAAATGCTAACGGAGAAAGCAACCGCTTGGTGGCACTGCAAAAATAGAGACAGTGTTTGGAGAAAAAAAGGTGTTGGGGAACGGGAAACTGCTGAGCAGCAGAAGCGGTGGTCAGCGGCGGACGACAGCCATGCCCTTCCAGCAGCCTGAAAATGCGGGATCCCCTCTGGCGTTACAGAAATATATTAGTAATTTTGTATATAAAAGCGATTTTAAGGCAGCAATAAATGGATTAAAGACCACAGTAAGAGCACAGAGCTCTTCCCCACGGCAACGATCAGTTTTGGATCATCGGAGGGTGAGTGGCTCTGGGCATCCCGCATTGGAGCAGTCGGGGAAGAGTCACCCCGTTTCTGCACAGACTGACAAAGGTTACAGCAAAGGTCACAAATATTGACCATCCAGCCTAATCCTACAATCATTTATTGGCTAAAGATAATAAAGGATCAGCACGGAGGTTATTGAGTGCTGCCAAACTGATGGTTTGAAAACGATCCAGTTAAACAACAGAACCACAGGAGCTCAGATCTGTAGACTGTACAGAGTCCAATTCAATGCAGTCCTCGGTGTTTGCTGATTTTTGTTACTCCACTTTTTCTTCTATGGCAGTGGAATTTGAGGACATCCAGCAATTCTAGCTTGTATCAAAATACAATCCAGTGATGTCAGCCATGCTGAAACACAAAGTTTTAGGGAAAAAGCAGGTTTAGGAGTTTCATCCTTTCAACCAAAAATCGGAGGTTTTTTCTTGCTGGATACTTGAATATGCTGAAACAATACTTGTTTGCTCCTGGGAGCATCTGGACTGGCACCTTTGCTCATTTCCACTCACGTGGATGCTGATACAGAATTTAGGAAGCTTTGCTACAGCCTGGGCTTAATCTCAAGAGCTCAAATAACAACACAAGCGATAACGCAGCCGCGGGCCCTTCCAGGAACCCAAATACCTGCCCTGGGTCCTGGCAGGCTCAGGGTTTGCTGTGCACCTCTGCAAGTGTTACCTGAGCCAGGTAGGTTGCAGCCAGAATGGGTTTCCTTAACGTGCTGCCGAGACACCTTCCACTGACAGTATTTAGGTCACCACAAGGGTCTCGGTGTGTTTGAGTAACACCAAGATTTTACCGTGTTGCAGTGTCACTTAAGATAAAAGGCACTAACCAGGTGTTTTCCAACCAAATTCCTGATGGCTACTGATTTTGTTGTGCTTGGAGAAATATTGTGTTAAGAGAAATAAACATACTACCATTTAATGAACAAAATATATGAATTTCTAAACTCATAATTCTGTGGGGATATTAGCCATGCCTGAAAGGTTAAACTCCTTGTTCTCTCACAGCCCTGATGATTTTATGATAACATCCCATTTTAGCCATCGAGCTTTGAGAACCAATTTGAATTTCTTTATTTCTTGGCAATGTAACTGTCATTATCTGATACATTTTGTACTGAGGAGATCATTATGTGGCAATCTGCTAACTTGCTCTTTCTGCTCTGCATTCCTTCACATGGGATATTGTTCTTTGTGAAGGTAATTCTCCCCACCCTTGCACAAATGAAGAGCAATATGGAGTGTGTAGGGAAACCTATCCCCAAATTTAGCCCTGAAATAATTACATTTTCGGAATATATTTTGGTGCAAGTACAAGCAAATGGAGTTATAAAGCTGTACCCCAGAGCCACTTGCATGGAGTCAAAGAAAATCCTCTGTAGGCAAAATATGATGCTGCAGAGGGCACAAAGTAGCATCTTGCCAAATTTAAATGATAACCTCTCAATCAAATATTGAACAGCAAACTCATTATAATGCATTGGCTGCTATTCCTACTTCTGCTCAGGCTTTTCATCTGAAGTACTTGTTAGTTTAAAAACCAGAACAAATTCTAGGAGCAGAAAATAGAAGTGAAATTCCTGTCTTTGAACCACTAGGAAACACAGATAAGCCTCTTGCTGTGTTCTGTGAGGTTTATTTTGCACTGCAGCCCATTTTTACCAGGAATGGGAGGAAGCCACCCCGCAGTGCCTCAGCCTTTCACCTGGGAGGAGGGCATGGTCCAAGCAGGTAGAGTGAGATGTTTGGACTCTCACCTGGATGAGCCTGGAGAGCGTCTTCCCTTTCCTGGGTGTTTCTCCACCACCCAGATCAGCACATACAACAAATAACATCAAATGCAACCCTGCCACCCACGGTGTTAAATAGAAATTGTTATTGCTCCTATCCTTCAAAGGGCACTGACAGACTCCTAAACGCCAATGTGTGGGCCTGGGACTCTGAGCCAATGGAAACACCTACACTGGCTATGCAAAGTGACTCTAATACACCCCTCATTTGATATTTCCTTCTCCCTGATCTCTGCTCAGCATGTGGGAGTTTCCACTTGCCCTTGGGAAGTGTCTCTCTCTCTGGACTATAAATAGAAGGATGAGGTACCTGACTCTGGATATTCTATTGCACTCTGGCAGCTGATACCCAAAAGCTGGATGTTGTAGCACATTTATAAGCTCCTAGCTTTCACAAAAATGCAAACTAGCAATGTCAGGATGCAAAGTGCATTTGGGAACACAACCTGAGTGGTTTTATCTCAGCATATCTGCACATCCTCTGTTATTTACGGGGAGTTTACAGCAAATGTTCCCTGCTGCTACAGATTTCACTCACACACCTGCTCCAGCACTGCAGGTGAAAGTATCCTCAGCCGGCTTCTTTCTCCAAGGCCCAAAGCCACATTCTTAAGGATGTCACACCATTTTCCAAACAGACTCGACCCTTCTTGGCTTTCTTCCATGGCAAAGACGGGAGTGGGAATTAACCCCAGAATAAATGCTGGATTCAACCATAAGCCAGCCCTAAGCTGAGTTGACACCAAACTTTTTGTTGTTTCCAGGGGCTTTGGAGTGGGTTGCTTTGGGGGAACTGTGTTTTTATCCCCTTGAGCAAAAGCAGATGAAGAAACCACTTAGTGGGGTGGGATTAGATGACGTCTCAGCAGCAGGAAGTAGGTTTCTGAGTTAGGCCAAGACCATTGCATTTTCCTTTGAAAAGAGCATCCCTTTCCCTACTTGCACAATTAATTCCAGGGTTTTTTTTTTTTTTTTAATTTTGGCTGAAAACCTGCGTGTATATTTTTTCCCTCATGTGCCTCCGTTGTGTCTCCATTGGCCAGGAGCAGAACATCTCCTGTGGAAGCTGGATGGAACTGCTGGAGCTGTGTTTCAGGGTTAAAACTAATACAGCCAGTAAGGAACAGCTTGGTTTAGAGAGTATAACACAAAGCTGTGGGGAATATGACTGCTAATCAAGATGGAAACAATAAAAGAGCTGTAAGGACTTGGTTAACCCTCTTTGCTCTGACATGGTTAAACTTCTCCAGGTCTCTGATAAGATAGGACTGGCTTTCTTTATCTATTGTTTTTTTAATGTTCAAGGCTACTGAAATGCAGAAGGGCCAGATGGCCATTTAAGCTAAACAATGTGCAAAATCTTTCTTATATTATCACTAAATGCCCCGAGGGGGTGGGAGGAGAAAGGTTGTTTAATCATTAGAAGTCACTTAGCAGCAAATGGCAGTTCAATGTCTTTATCAATTTACTACAGAAGATTGGGGCCCTATCTTTGTGGGACCTTTTTCTAATATGACAGGGCACGTACTTCATTCCCCTTTAAGTCATCTGGGGATATTTTGCATCTCACTGCATGTCACCAAACTGTGGGGCCATGCTAGTAAATAGGGGTTTTTTCCATATGCATTTGGTCCTAGACCAAAATACAGATTTTTTTTTCCCTGGAACACAGGAAACTACTGTGTCAGCAGCAACTAAATCCCGTTGTTGTTCTGGGGTTTGTTACAGTCCAATGGAGAGAGCACTGGAGGGGTGAGAACAGTAGGGTCTGTTTTCTGTCCTATCCTGATCTAATATTTGACCTTCAGCAACTCATCTTACCTCTGTCTTCGCTCCCACCCTCGCTTTGTCTTTGTATATAGCAGCCGGAGTCAACAGGGGCTCCAGAGACTTTGGGAGGTTCATCCCAGCTATCTGAGACACCATGTTAGCGTGATCCTGCGCCTTGGCCAATTAGCTCTGCCCCTCGTCAGGACTGTCATGGCACAGTGCTGTGCTGACACACGCTGGCTTTTTAGCTTGAGAACGATCTCAAGGAGCTCCTCTCAGTATTGTATACGCAGAGTAAGTAGTGCTGCCCTCCGGCAGGTCAGGGAATCATAGAATATCCTGAGTGGAAAAGGATCCACAAGGATCATCTAGTTCAACTCCTGGCCCTGCACAGGACACCCCAACAATCCCACCCTGTGCCTGTGAGCGTTGTCCAAATGCTTCTGGAGCTCTGGCAGCCTCGGGGCCGTGCCCATTCCCTGGGGAGCCTGTTCAGTGCCCCAGCACCCTCTGGGGAAAGAACCTTTTCCTGATATCCAACCTAAACTTCTTCTGACCGAGCTCCAGCTGTTCCCTTGCATGGAAAGAAACCAGGCCTTTTCAGTTTGCTACTGCTTCCACCTAAGCAGAAATGATTTGCCAAAATCTTTTAAGGAGAGGGGAAGCTCGTTCTTGTAGAAACCCTTTTAGGTTCAAACTACCATCTGATGCCACCATTTAATTTCCCTTTTCCCAATGCCTTTCATTTGTTTTTTCTCTCTTGTTCTCAATACCTTTGGTTTCAGAAGATTTCTCCAGCGCCCTTCTCTTTCTCCCTGCAGGCTCAGACTTCTCGAGGACTGCACAGAGAAGGTGGCTGGGGTGACACTTGCATGACAAACCACTGCTGTGGATACATCTATATCAGGAACAGCAGCTCATGCTTTCCTCTGCCAAGGACAGATGACAGCAAAGGGTATTTAGTGATTGTGCTGGGGAGGCAACGTTGGCAAAACAGGCTGGCAAGGCTGGCACGACGCTGGTGGGATTCCAGAACGGAGGGACACTCCCAGTGACCTCCCTGCAGCTCTTTTGAGATGGACTGCCCGCAGAGGTGGTGGAGTCACCATCCCTGCAGGTGTTTAAGGAAAAACTGGACGTGGCACTCAGTGACATGATCTGGTTGACAGGGTGGTGTTGGGTCATGGGTTGGACTTGATGATCTCAGAGGTCGTTTCCAACCTAATTGATTCTGTTGTTCTTCTGGCCCTGCAGTCGGGAGTTCAGTAGGTTTCAAAGCCGGGAGGTCTACCGAACGACTTTTTGGCCTCCTGCGGAGGACTGTATAGATTTTTAGCCTGTTATCACCAGACTAAATCCACCGATAAGCTGCCGGTGCCACGCAGCGGGCTGGGAAATGGCACCCCGTGGCTTCCAGTGCCACGTTGGTCGCTAACCTCCTCGGTGAGCTCCAAGCCCGGCACACCGGGGCGAGCGGCGGACCGCGGGGTCCCCAGCACCGGGGGCTGCCTTGGAATTCGCTAGCCTTCCAGGGACTTGCAAGGAGCGAGGAGCCCGGGAAGCGCCCCGAGCCGAGCCCCCGGTGCCTGGCGCGGCGGGGCGGCCGGTGCCTG
>VZRN01003298.1:263649-325663 GCA_013397935.1 Dasyornis broadbenti
GCCGGCCATGGCGGCTGCGGGGCCGCCGAGGGGCCGCTGCCGCTCGCAGGACGGGGCCGCGCCGAGGGCACCGCGCTCTGTCCCCGCGCCGCTTGGCTTTATTTTATCCTCTTGCTTTATTCTGTCCCTGCTGCTCCCCCAGCGCCCGCACCCCACTCCCGGCCTCGCCGGGGATTTGTGGTGCTCCCTCTCCGGTGCCTCTGGCAGCGCTCCCTCGGCTCTCCCGGCCCGGTGGGTCGGGCAGCGGGAGCCCAGGAGCGGTGCCGTGTCCCCTGCACCGTCCGGGCACCGTGCGGGGCGCGGAGCATCCCTGCTCCCCCGCGGTTGCGTAACGCGCCCGTCCCACGCGTGGCCGGGGGACCGAGCCCCCCCTGCTTTCTGCGGGTCAGTCTTTTCGCAGACCTTCTTTTAAAAGCAACCCCCCTCCCAAACCGCGTATTTTCCCCCCAAATTTTGATCTCCTGAGTTGCGGTCACTTCCTGGTCGTGTTTTTCTGCACGGCTTCCCCCGTGGTTCATACATCGATCAGCCCATCTGAAGGGAGGGGTTGTGAACTCGCTAAACGTGAACAGTGATCCGAAAAGAGCTTTAATCGTTATTAGATATTGTGATAATTCTTGAATAACGCCTTCACGTGCGGATGGCGTAAGAACCTAAGGAAAGGTTAAAAGTACAATTACAGTGGAAGTGATTTCTTCTCGGAATTACTTCCTCCAAGGCCTTACTCGAAACAATAAGCGTAGCTTTTAATTTCTTCAGTAAACCCAGGTTATTGACTTGTGCCATGCGGCTCCCAGTTGGGAAAATCTGCTTGGATCAGCCGGAGAAGTGGGTCTCAGGCTCGTCCTGCGAGGTGCTTCGTACAACGCCCAGCAGCCGCGTGTCTCTGTTGTTTTTAAATAACCGGCTTGGATGGGGCTGAAAGCTCAGCCCCAGCAGCCCGGAGCGTGTTGCGGGCTGTAAAAGCCGCCTGCGAGGCTGTGTAAGTACTCCAGGGGCTGGCCCTGCCCTGCTGGGCGCTGTCCTGGCCGTGCCACAGCGCTCGGCATGCAGTTTTGGTGGCTGGAGATAGCGAGGGGAGCCGTGGAACAGGCGAGCGTGTGGCGCAGGCTCCAGCCGAGAGTCTTAATGAGTGTTTGCGTAGTGCTTCGTGTTTTCTCGGATGAAAGGTTTTACATAATTGGCCATTATAATTGTCTGTCACCCTTAGAGAAGAGCCAAAAAAACCCCTAAAAAACAAACGTGGAGGTTGGTAGTTGTCTTAAAAGTCCAAAGTCTAAACCCATAAATGCCTGTAGGTTGTGAATGTTGTTACTGCTCAGTGTGGAGGCAGCAAAATGACTGACTAAAAAAAAAAATTAATCTAATTCTGCCCTCCTTTTGAGCCGTTTGATCAGCATCATTGGGACAAATGACATCCTGCCTTACATTTGAGCTGCTTGTTCTTTGGTGCCCAGAATTCCTAATGTGACTCTGGTTCTACCGGTGTTAATGTTGGGGGGTGTTTTTGGTTGTTTTTTTTTTCTCCCTTGAAATCTTAACTGGAAGCCTTTTACAGTGTTTTGATTCCTTTTTAATAAATGGCTAATCCCTTGCTGCAGGGGATGGGAGTGTTTTGAACGCAGCATTTTTGGGTCCTGAGGGGAGGGGGAAGGGAGTGCCTTGTGTTGCTTTCCAGCAGCCACCAGCCTTCCCCATGCCTGAGTGAAAGGGCCTTATTGACTGATTTTGAAGGTAACCTGCCCAATTCTCCTCTTACATGCTAAAACCCATAAATTTGCTGTAGCACAGAGCCTTTGAGGGGAAGAAATGGAATGTCAAGGAGCCTGGGCTTCATCACCAGCAGCCTGGTAACAAAGGCACTGTCTGTTAATTGCATCGTGCTTATCAAAATCTCCCCTTCTAATGACAAAGTAACAATTTAATAGGTGTGAAAAGTTGTGGGATTTGATTTAATACCACTGTCTTAAAATCATCCTGCATGCCAGTATGACTAAGTTGTCTCTTTCATATTTAATTGGAGAGCGAGCAGAGGCTGAGGAGAAAGCTGGGGATGTTTCACTTGCACTAAATGCTCTTTAAAATCTTTTCTCCATTTAGAGAGTGATTGCGAAGAATTGTGAGTGGCTTGTTAAGTGCTGAGCTGCAGCTGAGTGACTTACAGGTTATAAAATATCTTTCTGTGTCTCTTAAATTTGGAAGCTCATCTTGAAGTGTGCTGTGGGTGTTTATCACCGTGTTCACAGAGACTGGTCTGTAGCTCCTGTGTCAGGAAGGGCTGTGGTTTTGGGGTATGGAGGTGCCAGGTCAGGTTTGGGTGATGTGAAGTTGAAAACTGTGCAGTGGATGCACGATACTGCCTAGGTAATAACACTCCCCGAGGTTCCAGGTGTCAACACCTCCCTCACAATGTGTTATTTTCGCTTCTCGGTGCCCTGTAGCATAACCCAACCGGCATTTTGGTATAATCCTCACCCAGAGGTTGTTGTATTCCCAGCAGATGTGGCATATTTTAATATTCCTGTTGCAGGTTTGATATCAGATTTCAGAGAAGAGAGCAGCTGTTCTTGGACCTGATAGTTGAGCCTGTAAGGAAAACACTTTCCTTACGTGGATAGGGTAGGACTGATCCTACACCTATCATGAAAAATAATACAGCCTGGGAAGCACCTCTCTTACCCGTGTCTGCTGGGATTTTTTGGCTCTTGTGGATTATTTGGTCATTGGATTTATCACTGGATGTTCCTATCCATACATTTGAGCTTTTGAAGGAAATACCGTTCTAGTGAAAGTTGTGGGTTAGTGATCTTCTTCCCAGCTCTGTAAGCTCTGCAGGAAGGAGGGCAACAGGAATGCTGCTTTGGTATGTGTGGCTGCTCCATTTTTATTTGTAGCATATTTTACTGGCTTTGTTTTCTGAGCTATTTTGATTATATTAACTTATTAAACTTAGAATCTATTAAAGTCAGTGTGACAGTCTTTCTTTAATGTATGAATGTTGTCCTTTAGTTTTCAAATGTCCTTTCTTCGCCCCTAAAACATGAAACAGAGTAATTGTCCATAGTTCAGATTCTGCCTGTAATTGTAGGATTTGTATTTGGAATTCGCATTGTAGTTGTGGAATTAGTGTTTATTCCTCAAATAACTTTTCTTTTTTTTTTGTCTTTGTTGTGGAAGGGGAATATCTGCTGTATCACTTGCTAATCCTGCTGTTGCAGTTTTATGCCTAGAGCAAAACTGGAGCTGTATTTACCACTAAAGGCATGGTGGTTGGTTTATTTAACTATTTTGGGTATCATACACAAGAGAAATCACAGCAGGACTGGCTGGTGTAGGTGCAGGATGGCCATCAGTGGGGTACCATGACCTGGCTGTCCAAATTTGGGTGTCTGCAGCGTCATTGCAATGGGTGTCGGAGAGAGATGGATTAAATATAGCTCAGGTGTGCCCCAACATGTTGCAGCTGCTCCTCCTGTTGCAGTACAGGGCTAATAGGAATGTTTACATAGATCACCTTCCTACACATCCCAGGTTCAACCACCTCTTTGGTAGCAAGTTGCTGCTGGGCAGCCACATGACTGCTTAAACATGACTGTTTGGAGAGCAGAAATACACTACAGAGGGACTCATAAATGGCTGTTAAAAAAGTGTCAGCTTTAAAAAAGAAAAAAAAAATTAGAAATGGCTGTCTGGTATCTTGGGGTGCAGAAAATAGTGCTGTTTTTTTCCTGTGTGATTAAAAAATAGTCCTCCTTTAGAAGCTGCTCTGTCTGCAGTTCACAGTGAAGTGATGGCATTTGGGTAGCAGGGAGGCAGAATTCCTGCCAGTTAAAATCTTGCTGTCCTAATGTGCCATTCCGTGCAGTGCTTTGGAAGCTGATATACAGTGTTCTTCTGCCTTGCAGCAAAACAACTAGTGATTAAAAATTCAGCAGATGCTGTGGTTCACTTAACTACTTGTTCTTGCATCATTCAGGTCATATCACACAATTAATGTTGCTAATGTTCAATCTAGCATTTTTTTTTGCTCTAAGAATGGAAATGATCTGAACTACCATGGGATTTACAGAACTGTTTTGGCAGGAATTGGGCTATGCAAAGTAAGTTATTTAGGACTGCTTTTGCCCTTCCCCTAACTTGGAGAATCTTCTTTTTGATTTCAGAAATATTATTTGTTCGTGCCAGACAGGGCTGTAATTTCTGCAGCTTTAAAAATCACAGTGTTTTCTTTAGATTGCTTTGAGATAAATGAGACTCCTTAGACGAGAAGGAAGAGGGGGAGAGCATGATAGGTGTAAGTGCTTGCTTTCTTACTTAAACTCAGTGTTTCATTTGGCCACAGAAGTATTTTTGTAAGAGAATTCTCATTTTGTTGCGGGCAGGGTTTCTGCTGCTTTCAGTACATCCACTTTTAACTTGCACAATTTTGGCTAATAGTATTCAAGCCAGTGTGGCACTTACTTGACTTTTAAATTAGCACTCAACTTTACCTTCCCCTCCCTATGTTTCTTTAATTATGTAAGTTTTGGGTTCTTTTTGTAACACACAAAGATTCTTGAAGTCTTTTCTGGGGTACCTGAAAGTAATATTCAGGTTGGAAGAGACTTGTAGTTTGTTTTCTCTTCCTTCACCAATTTTCTGCCTGGAAGCTGGTGTTAGGAAGAAGGTTAGCTACTCTCTTTGTGATCAGTGCAGTAACTGTGGGTTTTGGTTGCACTCCCTGGACCTTCTCGAGACTTTCCAGCTGATGTTGTAGTGGGAGATGCTCCTGGGTGGTGCCCTCTAAACTGGATGGATGTGTTGATATGAGCACGGCTCATGCTGTTCTAACAAAGATAAAAGGCAGCCTGACAACAGAGGAAGGGTCTTTCAGTGTCTTTGAGAGGAACTTGCTGTGGTGGGGCAGCTCTGGAATCGAGAATTTGAGAGAAATTAAATTCAGAATATAGAACACAAGTGGGGTATTTTGGTCAAGGGCACACAAGAGGTTTAGCCCTCACTGGAGAGCTGCAGTGCTGAGGGGAAGGTTATGTCTTTTTAAGTGCGAAGTAAGGGGCAAATTCCTAATAGGAATGGAAAAGGTGAATTTGTGTCACAGTCTGTGATGGATACTCCTGTGAACCGGGTTTTGGAGAAGTAATGGGCGAACCCAGAAGCCTTTGTTTACACATGTTGTTTTAACTTGCAGTTCAGGTGACTTTTTGTGTTCTGTCAATTAGCACATCAAGAGCACGTATTTTTAGTCGAGGCAGACATTTTTCCTTGGAAAAACCTGTTTGAACTATTAACTCTAAATGTACTTTGAGAGAACTTGTCTCAACGAAGTTGTCAGCAATCAGTTTGAAAAATGAAGTCTTAAATATGTAAACCCTCCCCTAGCCTCTTCAGTGTCCTGTTCAGAATGATGGAAGAGAAGGGTTCAGGTTGGCTTTTGCATGTTCCTGTTTCCATAAATGCGTGTATCCAATGTGCTGTACTTGCAGAATTGATATTCAGGGTAATATATTTAATCTTCAATTGCAAAAAAATAGCTTCACACATAGCTAATTCCATCTGCTGGAGAAATAAGAGCGAGGCTAACTTCATCACTTATTTGGGACCTGCTTTTTGCTGTGCTAATTACTATGTATGAACTTTGGAAATTTGCATAATTTTTTGGCAAACCTAAGCGGCAGCCATTTAATTTAGAATTTTTATTAACTTTAAACATCCCTAGCAACTCCTAAGCTACTTCTGGTTCATTTTGTAGTTTTGGTGTTTTACACAGTTTGATTTATAAAGCTTCAGTAGCTGCTTTTTTTTCTCCTTGCAATGACTTTCTAATTCCTTCTGTCATTCAAATAAAAAAAGCATTGAAGTTAGGTTCTTGTAAAAAAATAATTCTAAAAAAGTGAAATTAGAAGGTAGATTTGGTAGCTCTTCTGCAATGTGAGAAGAGCACTTGAAATATTTTAAGTGCAGATACGTTTCCAAAAGTAACCTTGGAGAAACTGGGGCATGTCAAGTCTGGTCCTAATTCTGGTGAAAGCTGGTCTTATGATGTGAGTTTTTAAGCTCCAAAGAGTTTGGATGTGAATTCATCGTTGCAGATAGCTACTAAATGTTCTTTCTTACTCAGAGGCTGCATTTTGACACATTTTCAACTTCCCAAGGTGTCTAGCCATGCCTTTTCCACTTGGTTTGCTTTTGTTTTTGTGACCTCCACCTTTCACTGATTTTGCTGGTTGGCAGTCAGTGGAGGCGTATAATCTGTAAAATATTGAAGCAGTTGGAATTTTATAGCAAAATATACTGTCTGCTTTATTGGAATGCTGTCATTTGGAGTCAGCTGTTACATGCTGATTTTCTTTTGGAGGCAATAGACTGGATTAATTTTAAAATTTGAACTATTCGTGCCCACTTTCTGTCTCAGTACCATCACAAACTTCCTATGTTGTTCTGTGCAGTTGCACTCCCAAGTCTTTGTCCCTCTTTTCTCATCCCTCTTGCTCTGTTGACCACTTAAAAATGCAGTTTCTTCCTTGGGATGAGCAGGGTTATATTGCCAGACTCTTTAATTCCTCTCTAACTGGCAGAAAGCCAAGCATAAAATCGTCTTCATAAGTTACCCTAGAGGTTTCTTTGTATGTGCTATTATTTTCTTTGCGTGCTAACATTACTGAAAATACTTTTCCATTTTTTTCTTTTTTCCTCCCCCCAAGTCTAGACTAGGCATAATTATGTTCGTGTGTATGTGTAGGCTTGGGTGTTGCCACGCTGCAGCCCAGAGAGCAATTTGAAGTCCTTGGGCAGTTTAAGACCAAAATTTCTTGTAGCATCAAAGGCAGCACTATCCCTCTGCATCTGGGGAGGTGAAGTAATTTTCTGGTGTATCTGAACTTCAAAGACAAGCTCCTGTCTTGTGCCTGTGGTCTGGCTTTCTGAGATGTGTCATACTGGAGGCTATATTTAAAAAAGGAGTTTGGACCCTGGCTTCAAGCAGGACTTGTGTGTCAGTGGTAGTGGCTAGTGTTGGATTGTGGATTATGTTCACTGGTCCATGTGCTTCCAGAGCACCCCAGTTCTCTTTTCATATATAGAGCTCTTCATTGAGGTCTTTGTTCTGAGCTTCACCTTTATTGCAAAGTGGAAAAATCCTTTCCATCATGAAGCCTTCGCTCTTGTGTGGGGACTCTTAATATTTTTATGTCTTCAGAGCTCTTGTGCCTCGTCCCACCCTGACTCCTGATGTTGAGACAAGCTCCCTGTAAACATATGTACAAAACTGCACCTTTTTCTCCTGCTGAAAGGCTGCTCTTCCTTTGCGATCATGACTACTGTGACTTTTCCTGTTCATTTCCCTTCCTGACCTCCTGCACATGTCCTGGTGCTGGGGAGAGGGGGATCCACTGCTCAACAATAAGGGCATGCAAGGCATGATACCTTGAGACAAGTGTCAGGCACTAGGTAAGGGAATTCTTTAAAAAGAAAAAAAGAAAAAACCTTGCTGCCTGAAAATGGGTTTATACACCTCGATTTAACCATCAGGGCACCCGAGCTTGCCAGCAGGTGTGGGAAAGACTGTTAGTTCCTTGCATTTTTTGACTTAATTTCCTCTCTAAAGAAGGATGACACTCTACCATTGGCTTTTTTTAATGAGGTAACTTTATCTTAATAAACAGATGAATGAAGTGATGCAGAGAGTGCTTGTTTTTGCGGCTGAAATCTCTGTGAATCTGCTGCTGCTTCTGAAACTGGGGCTGTGGGAGGATTACTGATAGCAATGAATCTGTCTTCCTTGGTGTTAAGGAAAAAAAAAAAGTCCTTGTATTTCTCTTAAAGTGCTTATGGATTTTTTTAGATGCAGTAGGACTGCAGATGTAGTCATATTAAAATATAAAACAACTCGCTTCGAATTGGTCTCGCAGCAGAAGGAGTTGGAGACATGACTATGGTACGAGTTACTGGGAATTCTCTTTTTACTGCAGCTTTGCAGCCTGTGCTGTGGATGGGAGCTCAGAGCAGTCTGAGTCATGCTTCCTCCATGGATAGGACATGGGATGCCACCAGCAGTGGACTAAACCAGTTTTCCTAATGATTGCTTTGTTCAGCTTTGGCTACTTATGGGGTTGTTAAGATGGTGTCAGCTGATGTGTCAGCTGGAGGCCATGGGGTAAATTGTAGGATAAAGAGTAGTAGTTTACATACCTTTGTAGCAAATGTCTCTGCAGCTTTCTGCACACTTTTCTTGCCTTAGAAGGGCTTTTTTTAGCCCTCTTTACTCTTTAGGGTTGGTAAATGTATCCGAGGAGGAAAGGGTTGTGTATGGATTTTGTGAGGTTAGCATGGCTTCATGCCTGACCTGACTGAATCCAAGGAAGCGAAGGCACCAGCGCATCCTGCAGGGATGACCCACTGTCTTTGGGAAAATGTTCCTTGACATTTTTCTAAGCTAAGTTCTTCCCAATTTTTAAAAAAACGAGTAAAAATTGAGTGAAATTCACTGAGTGAAAATTATTGCATCTGTAGTGGACCCATACAGAGCAAGTTTGTTGATGTTGCTTTAATAGTGATTGTAAGGTTTTTAACTTCAATATTTATTTATTTTTATTTTATTTTAATAAAGTTGGGGAATGGCCCCTATCCCCCAGCTCTCCCTTGTGTTCCTTGGGTCACAGATAGAGAAACTTTACTGGGATGTATGTAAGGGTGAGGGTGCTGAGAGGAGCCTTGTCTTTAATTAGACCAGCGGGTATCGCTGGGGTGGAGGGGAAGGGATGAGTGAGCTTTTGAGCCTGAATAAATGTCAGATTATATTTTATCAGAATTGTAGTTTGGAATCAGGGATTCACTGAGTTTCCATTTGGCTGTGGGGTGTCTGGGGCCTTTTTGCATCTTCCATCTATTAGCTGCAGTTGTGGGAAAGCTGCATACACCACTTTACAGACATAAATGCTCAGCTCTTTAGGGGAAGGAAGGGTAAATGACCCAGGTAAAATGAGCCAGGCTGGAGTCAGTAAAACTACCCGGAGTGCCAGCAAGCGATACCTGTGTCCTGAGTTTAATATATTCACTTTCCAGTGGTCATGCCCAGGAGGGTTAGTGAGAGATGCTTTAACTTAGAGCTACTTGGAGCAGCAGTGCTTTTTTTACCCCTCTCAAAAGTGGTTTGCTTTTACTAAAATAGCTAAATGCAGGCTTGGTAAGCTTAATATATATATGTGTGTGGGTACCTGAGAAAACATCCCATTAGGTAACCCTGGAACTTTCTCCTGGGGAGATGCTGAGAATATCACCTTTGCTGCCAGTCAGGGCCAAGCCAGGCTTGTTAGCAGCTTGTAAGTGACAGCCCTACTTTGCTTTGTGGGTATTTTAAGTGATGAGGGTAGCAGAGCTCGAGGGAGAGGTGATAACGTCTGTGCTGGTTTTCTTCTTGATAGGGGGGTGGTGGAGGAGGAGGAGGAGATAGGACTAATTGCATACCTTCCAATTCCAGTTACTTCATTACAGAATAGTCATTGGAGCAGCCCTGCAATCTGCTCTGATAGCAGATAAGTGGCGTGGCTCGCAGCACTTCAATCTAAACAAAACTTAAGTGCTTTTTCCTTTTTCCCTGGAGTGAAACTGTAATTTCGTTATGTGAATGTTAGCCAGGACAAAGTTGTTTTTGCAGCTGTCATGATGATTCTCTGGGCTTTGTGTGTGTTAGAGGTATGTCCCCAGTGAATGTAGCAAAAATATCCTAAAATACAGCATTCCCTTACCTGGAAGCTTCAGTTGAAGGCTCTCCAAGTGTTCGCCAGGTGAAGATCTGTTTAGCTTTGACATTAGATGTCTCAGGAGGTTTAGATATAAACCAGTGAAGGTTTGGATTATATTCCTTTCCATAGCAATAGACGTTAATTAGTTTCTCTGTCTGCATTAGGTCCTGAAATAGTCAAGTGAAAGAGCCTGAGCACATCTCTGCTGCTTCAGAATACGAGTCCCTGTGGTGAGAGTGGTCACGTTGAAGCATTGCCTCATTTCGGTTCTCTGGTGTAGAAATGGTGTAAATGCAGCCCATGTGATGCAAAAGAGAATTATCAGGCAGAGCTTCAGAGATTTTGCCTTTCATTGAAATGGGGTAAAAATGAATTTATATTCTGGGCTGAACCCTGGGAAATCATTAAATCGTAGAATGCTTTAGGTTGGGAGGGACCTTCAAGGTAATCCAGTTCCAGCCCTCTGCCGTGGGCAGGGACACCTTCCACTGTCCCAGGTTGCTCCAAGCCCCAGTGTCCAACCTGGCCTTGGACACTGCCAGGGATCCAGAGGCAGCCACAGCTTCTCTGGGAAACCTGTGCTGGGGCCTCATAAAATACCTGGAACTGCTGTGGATGATGATGATGACTTTGAGGTACTGATTTAAGGCCACGAGAACACCCCAGACAAGTGCCTGGACTTTGCATAGTGTAGTATCGGCCAAACCTTAAACTCTCTTCAGGCTTTTCTGGACTGCCACAGAACCATTAAATCTGATCTGTTCCTAAAAAGACAGCTGACTGTGCAATCTGAGCCACATAAAATTCTTTGTTTCTGCTTTGGACTTGAATGGAAAAGTAGTTTGTTTTCCCATTAAATTGACCTCAAGTGTCGCTGCCCCGAAGGGGGTCTGTTCTTGCAGGCTCTGCTTGGCCAGGAGGCAGAGTGTGCTTGGCTCGCCCTGTGTTTTGCTGCAAGCCTGCTAACTCACTCCAGGACAATGGGAGGATGGTAATGCACTGAGGCAGGTATTTGTTAACAGGTTAAACGTTTTGGGAAAGAAAGTGTAATGCACTTTGTAAAAGTTAAAAGTTTTTGTAAGTTCGGGCTTGGTTGTGTTGGTTGTAACTTGGCTGGTAAGGTTGGCCATGTAGATCCAACTGCAGCATTAAGCTCTGGGAATAAATAAGATGAAGTGGTAGTGAATTTCAAAGGATCAAAGAGTACAAGGTCCCCTTAATTGAGTCCTACATTTTTAGAGTGAGTTTCAGAGGGAAAGGCCCAAATGTGCTTTGCAAATCGACTCGTGCATTGTGTACTGTAGTGGATCCATTCTTTGATAAGAACAGTGTGACTTATTTAATGAGATGAACTGCACCACCTTCTTTTTAAAAGGAGGTGTTTATTTAGTCATATTGGGGGGAAAATACATTTTTCCTGAGAGTCTGTAGCTGATCAGACTCCTGCATCCCTTTTTAGCCACTGGTGTGGCAGGGACAGGAGGCTGGCAGGCTGGATTGGGTATTGCCTAAATAAAAACGAGGCTGAAGTCTGAAGTGTTGTCTGGTAGCAGGGCTGGCTGACCCCCACCTGCTGGGGAGGCCGACCCACAGTGCTCTTACCATGGTTTCTTTGGGAGGAGGTTTTAGGACGTGAGTCTCGTGTGGGAGCACAGGTACCGCACTGCCTCTTTAAGGGGTTGGGTGCCTCAACTTTATGGGCAAAAGAAGCTGAAAAATGAGCTGTGATATCTTTCATGTCAGCTGCTCCAAGGGTAATCCAGGTGGAAAGGGACTCACCTATGGACAGGAGGTTCAGCTGGGCAGTCAGGAAGGGTTGGCAAAGCACAGCTCTTTCCTTTGAGTGGGCAAAGCTCCTCCACCTGTGAACACCATCACATACACCCAGCCTTGGCTCTTCTCTGGCTTCTGTTTGCTGTTTAATGGTCTTGGTGTGCCTTGATGCTTCCTTCCTGTCCTCCTGGTGTTTGGCTCAGGGATTTGATGGCCCCTCTGGTGTTGGAATCAGCACATGGGAGTGGGAGGGTACTTGGTGAATGTCCACGGGCTTACATTGCTGTGTTGATGACCTGGGACAGCTTCACTGGGGCTTCTCACATGCTTCCGTATCCAGTACTTAGTTACCATCCATCTTCACTGCAGAAAATGAATTGAAGGCAAATTGTTATTGGAGACTTTTCTAGGGAAAAAGTTTTTAATGTGTACCTGAAGGGCCACAATCCTACGGATTGTGTGTGGTGTCATGTAGCTGTGAGCAGGTTTTCCTTATTGCAGAAGCTGGATTGATTCCTCGGGGCTGGATAGCATCTGAATTTTATGTGAGGGAGGGGGAAAAGCTGTCTGACTTTAATCTGAATTTACTAGGTAGTTAATAAGAAAGACCTCTGCCCTGAGTGACTTGCTCAGCCCATGTTGTTTTGCAGGAGCTCCATGGAGATGAAGCCTGCTGGCTTTATTTTGCTCTGAAATCCATTTGGCTTAAAGTTGCTTCCAGAATCTCATCCTCTTTGGTCCTTCAGACTTGTGACTGGGTAACCTGCTGAGTGTTAAGGGTTGTGGCAAAGCCTGGATGCTTTGGTGGCTGAGAGGTGACGTTGGCACGTGGAACTTGTCCTTCAGGTGACAGGCAGAGGCACATTCCTGAAAGCCATGTGCCTCTGCCTGTCTCTTCCCTTTATAATCTGCAATTTGTATTTAAAAGTAGAGGGATTTAGGTTGTTTTCTGTGCAGTTGTGGTCCATGGGAGCAATTGGCTGTGGTGGTGTTTGGCCCTGGCGCTGCCTCGGTGGCCGATTGCATAAGCGAGCACGGAGCGAGGGAAGGTATTTGCAGTAGTCACTTGGAAACTGGGATAGTTCAGGCCTGAATCAAACTCAGGCTCAAACAGGTTGTGGAATTTATTTATACAACACCACTGGGGTGTGTGACACTGCAGAGCCAAACAAACAGTGGTTCCCAGCCCCAAGGCTTGTGTTGGGTATTAGATAACCAGGGATGGGGTAATTACAGCTAGGGACATGGATGGAGGGGTTAGAAGTGGGTGAGGGCTACATCCGTGTGGAGAACATGAAATGTTCCTTGTTAATGGTAGTGTTAAGAAACTGTGGGTGCGTCTGGGGTTATGGGAAGGCTGGAGGTCAGCTCTGCAGGAGGAAGTGTTGAGTGAGTTATTGGAGACACGTGGATTGATCAGGGAAAGCGGAAGGAGGCAAAATGAAACCAGTCAAGCGTATGGGGAGGGGCTGGGTTACATGGAAGCTGACGTACAACAGCGGTGTCACTCCAGGAGTTTGAGGAGTTTGGGTGTCAGAGCAGCCACTGCGGATCCACACCCGGACCCCTAAACACGTGTTTGGTGAGAACAGAGGAACAGGTAAAGAAATGGATGCGCTATGGCTGCTGGGGGCTTTATGGTCCCTCCTCTCTGCTCTCTGTGCACCCCAGGCTCTCATGGTGCCAAATGGACTCTGCCCAGCCACCTGTCGTTTTGCTGGCATGTTTTTGGGGTGCGTTCTATCAGTCAGCACTGAAGACCGTGAATTGGTGGTTCTCCACGTCAGCAATGCATTGGAATTGTTGCTCCCATGTGCCCTTTGCTCTGGGCAAGCAGGATCTTTTGGGTTTTAGGAGCTGGGTAGTAATTGTTAACACTGTTATTGTGCCACTAATTTCCTTTTTCCTTCCCTTTTGCTCTTCAGAAATGCCATTCTCGTGAGTGTACAAGGAACCTACAGAACTGTAATGTCTAACCCTACATGGAATAACAACTCTTGGAAGGTACCACCATTTTTTAACTACGTGGCTTTGTTACAGGTTGGGTTAATGATGTGATCTTTGCTTCAGAGCTTGAAACTGAAGAACTGTGTCTTATGTAATGCTGTCTTTTTAAAAGGGCTCTTTAAAAGTGCTGTGATCCTGATCCTTCAGTCTCTGATTTCCAGAAAAACTGGGTGCAACCCAACACTTGGTTTAGGGTGCTGAGGCGCCATCCCTGTTTCTCTGTGGATGATCTCTGTAGGCAGCTCTGGTGTTGCCTTAGGAACAGATGGTGGTTTCTATTCAGAGAGCTGAACTAAGCTTTCTTCATATTTGGTGGCCATCCTTGGAAACATATTGCCCTTCTTTTTAGTGATGCATGATGGCTCGCCTGTTTTGTCAATTCATTGACCTTCTGGATTGTCTTTCTTGAGGCTTCTAGGCATATTTATGAAGAATATTGTGATGAAGTGCAGTTACACTTTAACATTTAGATTGAAATGTCTTGGCTGTTCGTGCTGCATTAACCAGCTCTCAGGCGTTGGCTTGTTCCGCTGTCTGATCCCGCAATGATGCCATAATACTGAATTTTGGACTGCCCTGTACATTGCCATGGCAACAGACTGATGTCACGCGCTCAAGGACATGACTTCAGTGCACGATCATGCAGAGGCACAAGCAGATTTGTGGAGGAGAAAGCTGACTAATGCACATCTCAAAAGCAAACAAGGGGAATGCAGGTTACAGCTGACCAACCAAGGTGCCTCAGTGTGAAAATTCCCCGCTTAGAGGAGGGGCAGATCCTGTCTCTAAGACAAGAACAGTTGTCTTGATGAGCTTCTCTTCATGGAGAAGCAGATGACTTGCAGGTCTCCTGTATCTTTAAAACAGGTGGTGGAAGAGATCATCATCGTTTCTGGGGAGGGGAAACCGTCTGGTTTCAGAGCTTTGAAAGGGCACTGCTTTGTTTTAATTTTAAAGAGCCTCTCAGTGGTCTTGTAAGCACCCTGAGAACTCTTTGACTTGCTTAATGTTGCTCAAACAGTTTAATTGGTTTTCCAAAGCTTTTATTTTATCCATAACATTGGAAGGTGAAAGGGGAACTCCGCATCTGCATTATGGTCACATTTTCCTATATCCTATTAGCAGATTCCAAGATTGTTTAATGTGATCTCCACCCATTTCATTTGGCTGCAACCTTTGCTCCCATGAAAACAAGGCTGATTGTTCTGAATTGCTGTGTGTATGTGCTTTGGCACGGCATGAAGGTACCTATAATAACACAACCATTGTCTGGAAAAAAAGGCAGTTTGCAGTAATAACTACAAATAAAAGGGTGCAGTCCTGGGGCAAGACAGATAATGGTCATTTTCCCACCCATCGCACAGGGCAGATTCTCGACATGGTCACCCCTCAGCATGACAGGGCTGCGGGCTTTAGCCTGAGATGTGAATATTGGGAATAAGGGACTGAAATATTTGCACGTTTGTTCCAAGTTTCTCTTTCCTGGCTGCGGTTCCATTGCTCATATCTACGGATGGGGAGACTGAATGACTTTTGCACAATGCGGTGTTTTATTTGCATGCTGTGAGCAGTTTAACAAGTGTGTGTGTGCTAAATGAAGCATTCCCACTTTCAGTGAGCAGCTGATGCACCCTTAAAATAAAAAAAAAAATTTGAAAAAAAAAAAAGTGCCTTTAGGTTGAACAGTGGGGTTTTGAGGGGTGACATTGTGCTGTGTGCTCGAGCGGATGGTGGGTCGTGCCAAGCCTGAATGTTAACTAGAAATGCTGTGAGATGCAGCAAATAACCAGCTCACACTCCTTGGTGCTAAAGTAATTTTTGCTCTTCTCTGCACTTTGTGCGATAAAAGCTGTTATGGTGCAAGATTTGGAAGCAACGGAATTGTTTTAAATGCTCAGTGTCACAGGAATTGAGGATTTTTCACAGAAACTGGCATTTCTTGTGGCAGTTTGGTTGCCTCCCAGGACAGGAAGCTGTGGAGTGTTAAAAAAGAGTCAGGGAAGGAGTTTAACAACCCTCTCTGTAAATCACGATGCTTGAATTCAGATCCTGGCCTTGAGCTGAAAGGACTGGTAGCTCTGCAAGACCCAGTGATTCAAACTGCTCTGCAGAGAACAAGAAGATAATGGTGATGGGCTCTCAAGAAGGCAGCCTTGCTGAAAAGAGAGGCTTTGTGATATGGTCAAGGGGAAGGAAGTCTGGAGAACTCAGAAAAGGAGCAGATGTTTTTGGTGGAGGGGAAAAACTTAACTATCCCTGTAGTTTGCTCTTGCAGCGGAGCCAGCAGGAGGAACTTGATACCAAACAAAAGTAGGCACACCCAGGATTTAGCACAGGGATCCTGGAAAGCTGAAAATCAGTGCTTTGGTGCTTTTCACTTTGACAAATACCTTATACAGCAGCGTCTGGCAGATAAAATTATATATGTGTGTGCATAGGTGTGCGTAAAAGGGTTTGAAGGTGTTTGATGCTTCTCTTCACCAACAATAAAAGAAGTACTGATATATGAAATGATACTCAAAGTGAGGAGCCAAGAGAGATGCCTTTCCCTAAGAAGGAAATAATGACAGAAGATGCATTAAAAAAGAGGGTGAGGTTTTTTTCTAGGGTGTGTTTATGGATTGGGATGACTGGAAGTGTGATAAAACAGATTGCTGATCCTGTGTATCAAAGTACCGGTGGCAATGATTTTTCAAGCTGTTGAAACTTGTATCCACAAAAAAAAAAATATATATATGTATTTTTTGTTCTTCCTAATAGGTTAATCCACTGTAATTGGCTGTGAAATCAACCTGGGGGAATTTTCCCATCTGTAAGTGATGCACAGCCTCTTTGCAGTCTACTTGGCAACTGTACCTTCAGATAATTAAAAAGTGTTTTTTAAATCCATTCTTCTTTCAACTCTTGTTTTTCTGTGTCTTGCTACTTCTCTGAGAGCTATCAGTCACTCTTCTGGCTAAGGTGTGAAAACCAAGATAATGTTTAGGAAAGGAAAACTGCAGATGATCTTTTTACTTTAATTACAAAAAAAAAAAGCATAAAACCAAAATATTAGGTGAATGTGAGAGGCTTTTTGTCACGCACGTCACTGCTGCATTTCTAAAAGTAACTAAACTTTCCCAGTCCAGTATGGAAAACTATAAATCCACTGTGACTTTCAGAGCTTTCGTGCCACTTGCCCCTCTAAAATCAATAACCAAACCTCCATGGTTCGCTTAGGAAGCAGTTCCAGTTACCCAGAAATTACAGGAGTTGTTCAGCACAGGGATCCTCTGGTTTCAGCACATAGTTTCATTGCTCTGTAGTGTTTTGAGAGGCCGAAGGGTGGGATGCCGCTCCAGTGAATTTCCAGATTCCTAACAGTGTGAGGGACTGTTTTTAATAGTGATGATAAAAACAGCTATTCCCAGTTGGAGGTTAGTCAGTGGTACAATTATCAGAGCTATGAAATAGTGCAGGGATGGCTTGGGGTGGAAGAAACTAAGGCTTGAAATTTGTTTTCTTGAGGGAGCTGTTTGAAATAATTTCCTGCAGGCTCATAGAGAATTGGTGAGAGATGTCAAATGGCGAGGGCTCAAGATTGGTGACTACTTTGGTAATTCAGTGTTTGGGCTGGCAAGCTGCAGCTGGCTTGTGGGAGAGAATGGGTTGTTGAAAGCCATCGTGGTGAGTGGGAGCTCAGGAGTGGCACGTTTGGTTCGTAAAGGTGCTGAGGATTTCCACAGCAGGGTCACAATCCCCAGCTCCAAAGCTGGTTCACTTAAACCATCCTTTCTAAACCACAGTTGTGGGCTCCTTTTCTGCTTCACTTCTTAGCGATTTGGTGGGTTTTATTCATATTTTCTCTGTTTTCTCCAAGAGGAGGAAACCCTGAGAAGAAAATATTGTTTGTGCTGGAGGGAGCAGTGGGAATGTTGGGTTAGAGAGCAAGGCAGATATTTTTCCCTTTTCTGTCTTGATTATAAAGCTATTTCTTGGACTTGTTAGAACGGGTCTAGAGGAGACCACAAAGATGCTCTGAGGACTGGAGCCCCTCTGCTTTGGAGCCAGGCTGGGAGAGCTGGGGTGTTCACCTGGAGAAGAGAAGGCTCCAGGGAGACCTTAAAGCCCCTTCCAGGGCCTAAAGGGGCTTATTAAAAAGAGCAACTTTTTACATGAGCAGATGGGGATGGGACAAAGGGAAACAGTTTTAAAATAAAAGAGGAGAGATTAAGGTTAGATATTGGGAAGAAATTTTTGTCTGTGAGGGTGGTGAGGCCCTGGCACAGGTTTCCCAGAGAAGCTGTGGCTGCCTCTGGATCCCTGGCAGTGTCCAAGGCCAGGTTGGACAGGGCTTGGAGCAACCTGGAATAGTGGAAGGTGTCCCTGCCCATGGCAGGAGGTTGGAACAGGATGGTCTTTAAGGTCTCGAATGATTGTAGGATTCTGTTTTGTATGGCTTTGCATGAAAAATTTTAAAATCTTGTAAAACAAACCTGAATCTGATGTTTTCAGGTGAACTTTAGAAACATCCATACTTCCAGAATGGTTATTAACATGGAAAGAATTGCACCACAATTATTTCTGGTGTCCTCTTGTAGGTCTGTGCCACTAAATTTTGAAGAGGAAGTGTGAAAAGGGAAATTCTTGGAGCACAAGTTGTCACAATTCATAAAGCACTTGAGCACGCAGAAGTTGTCCTTTACTGTAATTTCAGTGCTATTTTGGGGCCTTTCTTTTTTCTTTAAGAATGAATTACAGTGGAATTTGTGCTATGCTTAGGATTTCTGAAGTTTTAATTGTGTTAGTTGCTAGGTGTATTGACTACAAAGCTCTGAAAATATCAAACTATTTTTTACTTCAATAATTCTTGAGTTATTAATGGAAAAAAAAATCTTTAAAAGTAGAGCTAAAAAAAGATTAAAGATCCGTGGAATTGGTAGGCTTCCAGATTAGCTTAGATTTTAAACAGTCTTTTGAAACAATCATTCAGTAAGATACAGTGGTTAATCTTAGTCTCTACTGCAGTTTACCAGTCAAAACCTCTGAGTTTATCTGAAGCTGAGTTAGTTCAGCAGATGTTTTGTGTATAAAGTTCTCTTAAGGATTTCTGTAAAACCAGGTGATACTTTTGTCTGGGAAGGATTTCTAGCGTGTCCTCTTGGCTGCCTTCTGTCTTCATCTTGAATACTTTGGCCACAGCGTGTCACATATCTGTGCTTTGGGTGTCCAAAGTGCGTTCTGGTCCCTTTCAGTGTGTTCTGTGCTTTTTCACAAGCTGCAAAGCAGTTTAGGGTGGGAAATACCCTGATGCACTTTTGGGATTGTTCCCCTGTATTTGTGTGACCCCAGCTCTGCTCACCAATGCCCTGTTCCCTCCCTGTTCTGCCCCTGCTGCTCTGTCTGTGCTTGGATGAGCTCTGCAGGTGCCTGGTTCTGGCTGATGGATAACGACGGGTCCCCTTGGATTGCGGTGTCGTGCCAAGTGCTGTTGTGAGTCTCGTCTGCATTGCTGTGCTGTTCCTTCTGTCACTGCTTAGGATTCCAACTTTATTTTGCTGGCTGTGACACCCTGGTGTCCCATTGCCTTGCCTTTCCTTGCATGACTTCACGCTGCAGGCCTGGAGCTGTTGGAGAGATGCTCATTCCTGGCTGGAGCTGCTGCCCCAATGATGTCAGAAGGTCCCTCCCTTGAGACGTGGTGGCAGCAGATGTAGCTCTGGAGACCTCTGGTTGTAAAGAGTGGCTGCTTCCTGTCCAGGAAACTGGGTCTGAGTGTCATCTCTCCAGAAGGTGTGTCCTCATTGAGGAGCTGTGGCACCAGGTCCACGAGTTGTATGAGGACAGAGGAAGTTTGTGTGGCATTCGTGGGAATGAGAAACCTCATGAAGTTCAGCAAGTCCAGGTGCAAGGTGCTGCTCCTGGGTCAGGGCAGTTGCAGGTGTGAATACAGACTGGGAGAAGTCATTGAGGGCAGCCCTGTGGAGAAGGACTTGGGAGGTCTGGTGGATGGAAAGAGGGATGTGAGCTGGCAATGTGTGTTCGCAGCCCAGAGGGATAACTGTGCCCTGGGCTGCATCAAAACAGAACTGGGCGGCCGGTCAAGGGATGTGATTCTCCTCCTACAGGGTGCCCAGAGAAGCTGTGGCTGCCTCTGGATCCCTGGAAGTGTCCAAGGCCAGGTCAGATGGGGCTTGGAGCAGTGGTCCGGTTGAAGGTGTCCCTGTCCTTCACAGGGGGTTGAAACTGGATGGACTTTAAGGTCCCTTCCAACCCAAACCTTTCCAGGATTCTGTGAAATACGATGTTTTCAGAGAGCTTGGAGACTCAGAAATCTGAATGCCTGCCCTACATTAGGGATCCCAGTGGGATCTGCAACTCGTCTCACAAGAACTCAGAAGTCAACAAAAGAGGACTGGAAAGTGGTCACTCCATTCCAGGAGGAATATTCCTGTCCCTCCTGAAGACTTGACATCCATAATAAGTGGTGAGTGATAGCAGTGGGTGACTCCCTGCTGCAGGGGACAGACACATCCATCCATCTGTCCAGAGGAGTTCGTTGCCTGCCAGGGGCTGGAATCGGAGATGTCATGGAAAGACTGCCAAGAGAGCTTAAAGGTCAAGATAAAGCTCATGAGATTACTGATTACCGTTGTGGACAAACCAAAAAAACATCATTTATTGACGGCTAGAATAGTAAAATAATAGTAAGAAACAAAAATAAAGGTGAAACCAACATCTTTTCTCTCCCATTTCTTGGTGGGGGATTACCTGCTCTACCATGGAGCACCCCTTCCTTGCACTTCTCTGGCTTTAGTGGGGTTTTCCCCCATCCTCTCTCTGTCAGGTGCTTTTTACTCTTCCTTAAATGTTTCCCCAGCGGTACCAGTTGGTTCAATGATGGGCTCAGCCACATCCTGTGGTGGGATATGTGAAGCCAGCTGGAAGGGGCCTGGGGCAGCTCTGACCTCCTCCTGCAGAGGCCTTGTTAGAACCTGACATTAATTAGTGATTTTTTTTTTTTTTTTTTTTTAAATCCTAGTTTGTAACCTGTTCTTTAGGGGCGTTTTGTTTTGTAAGATACAGCTGGAAAGGCCAGTGAATCCAGAGCTTGTTCAGAGGGAGTGGGTGGTGGTGTGTCTTGTTTGTTTGTGGGTGGGCGAGTTGTTTTTTAGATGCACCTAAGGATCTGTTGTGGTGGAAGTTTGCAGATGTAATGAGGCGCTTTGTTCTAAAATGTGCTGTGAAAAATAGTTTGAGCTTCATTCTGCATGAAATCTGTCCTGAAGTTTGGTATACTTGGATAGCTCTTTCCCTAAATGCAGAGCAGACCTTTTTGTAAACTGCTGGCCTGTAAATTTGAGATTTCTCAGTTCAGCATTTTTACATTGTCCTTGCAAGGTGAAAGATAGTTCTCTGTGAAGGTGTGACATTGGGCCACCAGCAGTGGCCTACTTTAAACAAAAGTTTGAAAGGATTTAAGATTTTGTGACAATTCATGAGGCATTGATGCTAAAAATAGTGGGAAAAGCTCTTATGTGAGAATAGAGTGGACTCAGGAATATGATACAAAAACCTGGACATTTTGAATGACAGAAATCATGGAATCATAGAGTGTTGAGGGGCTGGAAAGGACCTTAAAGATCATGTCATCCCAAGGGTGCCATGTGCAGGGACTTCTCCCACTAGACCAGGTTGCTCAAGGCCTTATCCAACCTATCCAAATATTTGCAAGGAATGGTACAGTTACTTCTGAAACACTCTTTTTGTACTGTTATATTTAGTCTAGTGTTTGTGCTGCTGAACAAGGTTTGTTGAATTTGGATTTGGAGACCCTTAGGAAAAATCCGGACACTTTAGAGATGCCTAATGGATATTGTAACCTCTCAGCTTTGCAGTGGATTGGCAAAATGAATCCATGTGGACAAAACTTTGTCATTCTGCTTTGAGTCCTTTGTGTGTTTGTGTGGGTTTGGTTTGCTTGGGTTTTTTTGTGGAGTGTTTTTTTGGGTTCTGTTGTGCCTGTGTCTCTGTTAAGAAGGTATCCACAGTGGTATACGATACAGAAATCCACAAAAGAATGCTTTGGTTAGAGGGTAAGATTCCACAGAAGTAAATAAAAATGAATTACTCCTTATTCTGCCGAACTGTGTAGGTCTGGACCTGTGATCAGGGAATATGGGGTGGTCTCTGAAAGGAGAACGGGCAACCCAAGGGCTGCTCCAACCCAGTTAGAGCCATAGAAACTTGTTAAAGCCTTAGAGTTCAGTGAATTTGAATTTTATAGCTGATGAATTTAGTGCTTAACACTGTTGTGGGGTTTTCCTTGTTAGCAGAGTTCTACAGAAGTAACTGTATTTATTTATTTTCTGGGTATTTAGGAGTCAGATGTAGGTTTGTTCTACTTTTTCAGAAGCCATTCCATACCCCACGGAGATGTGCCCAGAAATAATTATCACTGTGCATTTTGTGCCATGGGGCGGGGGGGCTTCTTCCCTACGTAGTGTCTTGTATGAGATTCTTGGTTTCCTGGTGACATTTTACTTTGTTACTATTTACCAGCCAAAAGGCCAGTGCTATGCTGGAGTACACAGATGCAGAGATACACGAAGATACATTTGTCATCAAGAGTTTTGCAAATGAGTTCATTTCTGTTGTGTTACAAGAGCTGCCACGAAACAGGAGAAGGAAACTTTAGGATTTGGAGTGGGTTGTTACCCCGTGCTGCTGGATCACTAACAAACTGTTCCTGGTGAGCTAGAGAGGAATTACTGTCAGGCAGGGCATGTGATGGCCACTTTATGAGCTGTCACAGCAAAAACAAGTCCACCCTCTGCGTGCCAAAGTGAGTCAAGTGCACCTCTCCAGCCAGGATCCCTGCCATCCGCAGGCAAAACAGGGTGACGAAATGATTGTTGGCAATCCTAATCTGCCGCGTCAGGGTTGTAATAATAATAATCAGGATCTTTTTGAGCAAGCTAATGTTGTGTTCTTGAAAAAGATGGGATTCGTCTTGCTGGTTTTGACTAGCTTTCTCTAAAGTGGGGTAGGCTGGCTCTCTCGTGGTGTTCAGGCTGATCTCTTCTGTAGAGGCAGTCTGGGGTTCTGCCTCTGGTGTTTGTCCTGAAACTCCCTTTTCACATCACTTCTGCCTCTTGCAGTCCTTTCTACCCATCTTTGCATGTGCAGGAGCAATCCAGCGAGACCTCAGCCTTACAAAACCAGGGCACGATGTCTCCAGAGCTCTGGGAGTGCTGCTCTACTATATTTGGAACCAGCTCTATTGCTTCTATAATAGGAAGGCTTCTGGAAGCTTTCTCCTTCCTCTGGCCCCAAGAAAGTAGCCTTTCAGCTGAGCTTTCATTAATTCACAATCTGCGTGGCAAAACAAATGTAGTTTTATAGGCTAAATAATTCAGATGTGGCTAGTGGGTCACATGGCCTCGAGTGTGGTGTGTTCAGGGAGGATTTTTGCCCGTGCCCTGTGAGCTGAGGGTGCAGCAGCCACAGGGGCTTTGCTACCCTCAGTTTGTCATTCGGGACACGCGACAGTGCCAAGGGGTGCCAAGGCAGCTTTCTAGAAAGCAGAGTGATGTGTGAGCCCCGTGTGATTGTCACCAGAGCTGCAGCAGCACTGGCCAGTGAAGGATTTACTGGTTTTGTTTTCCTCTTGGATCAGGCAGAACAAATCTAATGAGTCAGTTCTTAACTTCTTCCCAGCTGAGCAGCGAGTGATGGCCTTACCCAAATTGTGCACGACAGCTGAAACCTTTCAGGAATAGTTGAACAAGGGAAACACTTGTAATATTATTTTTTCCCAATACTCACGCAGGGCTAAGAGGATACAGTAGAGCTTGTCTTTCCTTTATTTTCTTTTTCCCTTCTGAGATGTTCCTTTTGAGGGGACAACTTAGTCCTTCCAATGCTTACCCCACCTAGTGAGAAAGCGTGTGAGCTATGAATGTGGAGCCTTCCATTCTATATTGACGTGATCTTGGAAGGAGAACAGGTTCTCCCTGTAATACTTCATTGGAATAAGCATTTCACATGCTTATCAGTACTGCAAGTAGTGCTGTTTGACAGCAGTGAGGAGTCAAATGTTGCCTTGGAGCCCTACACGCTCATTTCTCCACTTGCAAAACACTGGATTTTGCCCACTGTGCTTTCAGAAGTGTTTCTTTCCACTGGCTTGAAAGAAGCTAAAACTCACTTTGTAGCAGGCACTTTTTCCAGCACAGTTCCAGGTGTGGATTGGAGATGGCTGAGTCCAGTCTGAGTTTCTGAGAATCTTGTCCTGCCAGGTCTGGGGTAAGTGGGTTTTTGGGGAGCTGACCCACTTGGGTTAATTCTGTCCTAGTCCAGCTCCTTGAGCAGCTTCAGGTGAGAAATCAGACAGGGAGGCAGTGCTGATAAAGGGGAAGGTGTGAAAGACTAAACAGCGCCAGCTCCTGGAGTCCTTCCTCATAAGAGAGGTGCTCCAGACCCCTCGTCATCTTTGTGGCCTCTGCTGATATCCCTTACATGGGAATCTTCAGTTTTCATTTAAATTGCTGCTCTGTCTGATGTGATCCAAGGATGGGAGCTTGGAGGAGCTTTGAGAAGGAAGGGCTGGAGTGAATTTGGTGGGGAAATGAGCCAGGGGCAATGGTAACCAGGTCTTGCTGCTTTGCCAACTCTGGCTCCTGATGCCTAGAAGTGCTATCAGCTGGTTTTGGTGTGGGAGTAGACACAGGAAGCTCCCTCGCATTTATTCCAGCTAGAGTCCATGACAGCTTTATTGCCTTTAGATCAGATAACATCAGATCTGATTGGCCATCAAACAGAGGGGAAGCTGAGCACACAAGGTTTCACAAGGCAAATGATGCCTGTGGTGGCTCTTTCAGTTTTAAAAGGCAATTCTTTAAGGTGTTTTAAATATGTGGATATTACTTAAAGAATGGCTAAAAAGAAGAGGTTGTGTTCCTATAGGTGTCTAAGAGGCTGAGGACCTGGTGTATCATTTATCTCCCCGTCAGAACTAGTCTGGGAGCTGCTGTGGATTATTCCCAGTGGGAATGTTGGGATGAGGAAAAGCTTTCTGCCAAATCTTCTGGCTTAGGAGATTCTGGTGCTGTTATAGGTGTCCTGGGGGGCGTTTGGGGAGGGAGGGAATGGCGGAATTTTATGTCTGGTGAATTATGCTTTTGGAGACAAGGATCATGGAACAACCTAAGCTTGAGGTTAGTGGTGGGGGAATGGACATGGAACCCGGTTCTTGCAAGAAAACAAAACCCCTCATCTCTATTATAAAGCCTCAGCACTGACTTTTTCCACTCTAATGACTGGTTTTGGTATTAACTCCTCTGACTTCTGCTCTGAAACACTTGCTGCTGCTTCCTTCTGTATCCTGAGTGTGCTGATGCTCTTTGCCCAGCTGATCCAGTGTGACATCCCTATGGATCATCCCAAAGCTTGCCCTGTGTGGAGCTGGGGTGGTCAAATGTGTTTTTACACGTGGTTTTACCAACAGGGTGGATTGTTGCTCTGATCCAGTCCCGAGGCCACAGCCTCCTTTCTAGAAAGTAAATTTTCTGAGAGGATGTGCCCACCCTGAACTGCTTTGTTGATCAGTTACTGTTGCTACAGCTAAAACACTTGCTCTTGCACTTAACAAAGTATCAAAAGCTGGAGTGAATTGCTACATAGATGAGGAGACCTTGACTCCAGCCTGGTTGAGCTGATACATTTGTTTTCCTAAGCTGCAGCAGCGTTCAAACCTGGTGATAAGATGGGGAGTTTTGTGGGACCGTTCCCTGAGCTGCCGTCCGCGGCTGAGAGGATGTGATGCTTTCTGCTGCCAAAACCCGAGTCCTTCCCACATCTTGTGCAGAGAGGCATATGTTTGGGGGTGGTTTCAGAGAGGGAGAGGAACATGATTAAGGTTTTAACTTCCTCTTCTGTTTTGTTTCTCTGTGCATCTGTATTTCAGTTTTTCGGGCTGTACCTGACTCTGTGCAAAACTAACAAATCAGCTGCAGCTCCTTCTGCTAAGGATCAGCCTTGGTACAGAAACAGTGGTAGTTAAAAGGCAGTAAGTATATCTGCTAGCTTAAATGCTGGGGTTTTTTTTCTCTTTTCGGTTTCTGTTTTTTTTTTTTTTTTTTTAAATTCACAAGCACAGCTTTTTACTCCTCACACAGTAGGAATTTGTCAGGAGCTTGCTGGCATTAATAGACTATTTCAGCTCTTTTCTATAGCGCAGCAGCTACAGAGGGAGGGAAAAAGCGTGCTTTGTGTGGAGCTGTGGTTGGGTCTGTGCTGCAGTGCCCATCTGAACTTGGCTGTGTCTATTTTGTCAGCTTTTGCTTCCCTCTAGTAGTTGCTGGTCCCTTCCTAAACTCATGAAATCCCACCACATAATGCCTGTGCTTGGATCAGGGCTGTGGCTGTTCCTGACCTGAACCACTTCTCTTGATGGTTTTGCTTCTTGAGCTCTTTACTGCAAACAAGATATCTTTGGGTTTCAATTCTTTGTCTGGCTTTTTATCTTTTACTTCTCAATTGATCTCCAGAGTAGGACTAGGACAAAACATGTGGTATCCCTAACCAGGGATCTGTGGAGAGGGTTTAAGCTATTGGAAAAGTGATTTTTTTGATGATAGCATTCTTGAGATGTTTGACTTTAGTTTATTTGGGTGTGGATATAATCATGTTTCTGTGATACAGTTCCTGCTGAGTCTGAAATGCTAGTGTCAGTAAAGCCAGAAGGAGAGCCAGACAAAAGCTTGGAGAAAAGTCAGAATTTCAGTGCCTCTTACTGATGTTCATGGGAAAGTAACGGTTTTGTTTGACTTTGATTTTCCTAATCCACTGGGCATATGCTTTTTCTTCTCTGTGAATTACTGTTTGTGAATATATATCTTTACAGCATCAGAACATCAGAAACAGCTGGTTTTTGTGCCTAGGTTTCACTCGTAGAGGTAGGTCCTTGTTATAGACTCTGGGTAGTCTGATGAAAATGGTGTTTAACTACAAAGCTTCAGTTTCTGCTGTTGCCGATCACGGCAGCCTAACTCCTGGTCTTCCTGAATCCCTGGAGCAGACGACAGGCTCTCCTCCTCCTGCTCTGCCACTGCCATGCCTCCGTCTCTTCCACCCCACACGTTTCTCAGCCTTGTGTAGAGCTGAGCAGAGATTTCTTCATGAAGCCTGGAATGTGTTTATATAATATTTTATATATTATTTTAGGCTCCTGCTACTCAAATGTAGGCAAACGCTTAACCTCTTGTTCACCATCATTAGACGAACCGTAAAATTGCTGTAGCAGACATCAAGTCAGGTGGATCTAAACTAGCTTCTGTTTTTCCTGCCTGGAAGGTTCATCCTTCACATCATTTTCCTGCCAAGTGTGGCTACCAAGAGCAGGTTTTCCAGGCCAGGAGTGTTTAGTGGGAGCATTGATTGTGAACCAGTCTGGTCAAGCAGTGATGAGCTGAGCTGGGCGTTGTGGGGGCTCTTCTGCATGGGCAGTGTCGAGAAGGGGGTGGTGGGAGAGGCTCCATCTCTGCAAAAGCAGGGGAAGGGCGGCAGTAGGAACACTGGGCAAAACTGCTGAAAAGAAGAGAACAACCTGCTGCACTAAATCACAGCTCCCCTGGGGCACGGCTCCATTCTTAGCATCCTCAAATGGCATTCCTTTATTACGGCATCATTGTGCACAGTTCTCTAGAGAGGAAGCAAATGGTCTCTCAAACAATCTGCTGGCAGCTCAGACTGGAGTGTTTGAGGTTTTCCAGGGCACTTTTGCTGTGTCACTTTTCCCTTTAATGTTCCTGCTTGAAGGTTGTTGTTCTTTCTCCATCAAAGTGCGTTAAAGCACCGGTAAGAGTGTCTGCTCCAAGGACAAGGTGTAGAAGGCGGCAGCCCAGGGAGAACAAGAGATACTGCAGAACAGCTTTATTTTGGTGTAATCTGTCTTATCTGTATGTGATGCAAAGACAGGGCAGTTTTCACAAGACTTGGAGGGTGTGTGGTGACATGTTTTCTGTCCTTTTATGAAATCCACCACGTTATTTTGATTAGAGCGCTAACGTAACTCCTGGCAGCCTCAAATCTCACTGCTAGCAGCTACTTCCCTCCAAAGCCTGATGTGGTGCTAACAAGCAGAGGGATCTTGTGCGTCCTGTTTACATGGAGCTGGGAAGACAGCGTGTTCCGTGGGAGGTGCCAAGGTAGCGCTGCAGTCGGATATAAGGTGAAAAAACTGTGTGTGCAGCCAGGCTGTGGTGGGGCGTGTTAATTTGTGTTTAGTGGTGTTCAGAAACTCCAGCTGCAGTGCTGGCATGATGATGTTAAGTTCTTTTCTATCTGAATATGTATCTTCTATATCTATGCATGCATAGCATGTTTGTGTTTGTATGTATTTATATATCTACATCTGTTCTTTCTCATGGGAAAGTCCATGTCCTGATCATCTGTGCTGGTGATCTTCTCATGTAGCTCTCTTCTTTTGTTCAGTTTTTAGGTGGCAGAGACACAGTGAAGCTGTGTGTGGGGCAGGCAGAGCTGATGGGGGAGCCTGGGGTGTAGCCCAGGATGGACTGGCTGTGACGACGTGCCTTAGCCGGAGAGGTCGTTACCATGAAGAGTTCCTGCAGAGCTGGCCTCCACAGGGAACCGCTGAATTCCACATCCTCCACCTTCCATCAAGTCAAACGGTACGGACAGACTGGCTCCTCTGCCTGTAGCTGAGTATTCAGCACTGATTTTAGCCTTCTCCTTGTCCTCTCCTGTTGTCTTGCGCTGTCACTCAAATGCTTGCTCTAAATTCTGACTTTCGGGTGGTGTTTCAGTGAAACGCTGTAATGGCTTAAGGGCAGAAATGTTCTTTGACGTTTTTATTTGATAATGACAGCTACAGATTCACTGCAGCTGGTAGTGTACTTGGAGAAATCCTTGGGTTTTCTAGCAACAGCTGTAAATTAGTTTGGGAAACATGACTTTGAAGTAAAACTTAATTGGCGAAAGGCTCGTCAGAGTAGGCTTTAAAACATGCAGGCAGCTTAAAGCAAGTGGAAATGCTGGCAGTCATTGTTGCGGTTTGTCTTACTATGGACTAAGTAATTAGATTAGTTTAAGCTCAGATTTTGCATTGCTCACTCTCCTGTGTCTCTTATTAAGGAGAAATGCACGATTGATTTCAAACATTTGTGCTTATGTGACAATTAAGTGAGCGCCTCTCACTGTGTCTCCTTATAGGAACACCGTGCAGAACGACTTGTCCTCATGCAAATGCAAGGACATGCCAGTTTGTTTGAGTTCAAACTACTTCAAAATATATGTGTGTGTGTTTTTTTTTTTTTTCCTAAATACTTTTTCTGAAACCAAGGCTCTTAAACTTCCTCCGTCTGGAGGAAGAGCGCCAGCTTTTTGGTTTCCAAAGGCTATGTGGGTTTAAAGCAAACTTTTAACCTTTGTTCTTTGTGGTTGTGTAGACAGCATATACTTGCTATGTTAGTCTCATGGTAATTTAGTGCTGGAGAGACTTCCTGGGTCACCCAGCTCCTTGCTTTCCCAAGCAGTATCTCATAATCCCTTTTGTGAACTTGGTCTAGCCTAAAAACATTTACATCTTTTCTTGCATCTTTTCTTCTCTCCTGTAGATTAAGCCATTACTGAAGACGAGAGATCTCACTGTGCAATTAGGAACCTTCTTTTCATTCCCAGGCTGAACATTCATGACAGTTTATAGACTCGTTTGAGTTTCTGTTCCTTTATTTTCCTTCTGCATAAGAACCGCTACTTATTTTCAGTGGTTTACCTCTTCTGCATTCTGTAAAATGGGGTTGTAACCTTCACCTGTGGTTTTGCTGTGCTAAGTGACCCTAGTGTTCTCCAGTTGCTTCTTGAGTAGCAGTTGTGGTTGTTCTCAGTGTGATGCCCCTCACAGAATAATCAGTCCTGGCTAAAAGTGTGTGCTGTGCTCTGGAGCAGGGCTGGCTGGAGGGCTTCTCACTGCTGTCACAGCATCACCTCCACTTCCCTATTTCATGGGTGTTCCTATGGTGGCCAGTTCACCTCAGTTACTTCCAAAATTTATCAGTGTTCCTCTTGCTGGTGCATCACTGTCTCTATTTCAAAACCCTCCGCAGTTCCTGTTACTTGGAGCTTGGTGCCTCTGCTGTTTGGAACTGCCTCTGTTTCTGTGGGGGCAGAATTAGCGCCGAGGTCATTCCTAACAAAATCAGATGTTCCCAGGGCTGATTCTTGAGGCATGGCTTTGGTTTCCAGGCTGGTATTTTCTTATTCAGCATCACCTGGGGCTGTCTACTGCTAAGCCAGCTCCTTTGTCTGTTTTCCCATTTCTCTGCCAATCTGTCTTAAGCAGTAAATCTCTTTGTGCTCTCTGAAGTCCATGTGAGTAAGATACAGTAGATTGGTCTAAAAAGATGAGGTTTTTTTGAGAACCTTGAGATTAGTCTGGCATATTGAAGTATTCCCTCTTCCCCCTTTTTCTCTGTGTCACATTAATCCTCTTTGCTTGCAAAGCACCTTTATATTGGAGTCAGAATACGAGCCCTGGAGAGGTTGCGATCATTCTCCTTCTCTTTCTCCCCTGCAGTGCCCCCTCCAATGTGCCACATGTTTATTATCTCCTATTGTTGCCTTTCAAGAGGTTTATAAATCCTGTTTCTTGGCCTGCAGTGCATGAGCCTATCTGGTTTGGATTCTAAAACTGGGATGAGCCAATCCTCACAATTTTTATGAAGCTCTCTAATCCTCCCCCTGCCAATGCTCTTGTTCAGATTAACGCCTGGGCTTTTGCCCTCATCATCACGCTTACCACCCCTCTTTAAAAATGGTGCAGAGTCAAATTTGGTATTTTGTGTTGTACTCTTGATCTTTGCCCTGCCCTTGCTTGCAGCCCTGTTTCTCTTTTTTCTCACATACCGAAAAAACCTTTCACTGTTTCTTTGTTGTTAAATATCTCTGCAGTGACTTAACGCTGCACCAGTTCTCGTGTTTATTCCTGGACTTTTTGATCTCAAAGACAGAAGTTTCCAAGTGGTGTGACCTGAAACCTGCATCTGCTTCTGGTATCCTTCACGAAGAAGGATCACATCCAGTTGGAGTTTCTTTGGATCTTGTTTGGGATGTGTTCTTAATAATGAAAACACCTTCTGACTCCTGGAGAACGCTGTGTGCAGTGACATCCTCCACACCACAGCTTACTCCATGAACCGATTTCTTTCAGTCTTGAGTTTCAAAAGAGCAACCTGATAACTTGCCTTCAGCTCTACTTTTGCTTATTTTTTATTTTGAATGCTGAGTCTGTTACTGATCGTGTGGTCCAAGGTTAATTTCTGCGACCTTTCATGTGTTCTCATTACGTATGCACAAAAATAAAGGCTATAAATAGCATCACTCTGTGTTGGTTCGTTAACAGAAGAAATTTGTTGCTCTGGGATATGAAGAAAGGTCTTGGTTCTCTTCTCTTGCACTTCATAAATCAGAAAACAAATTAATAAAGGCAAAACATTTCCAGAAGAAAACGTGTCACTTACCTGTGCTGCTCTGGGCAGCTTTCAGCAGAAGCCCTATAAAACCACCAATTTTTGTCTTGCCGTCCCTCTGTGATCTTCTCTCATCCTGTCCCACCACAGCCACGTGTGCCATCCCGTCATCTCTGATCTACATGTTTCTGGAGCAGCTGATAATATTGAATTCCAGATCTTCCAGTTTATTTTGTTCCCTTCTGCTTTGTCATCTCTGTGTCTGGTCTGTTCTGGTTGGGAAGCTGGGCTTGGAGCTTCCTGAGGCTCAGCAAAGAATCGCTCCTACATCACTCCCTTCACGCTAAGTGCTTTTATACAAAAGCCTGGCAAAGCAGTGGCACTTCTTCCTGTACAAAATTTAGAAAGCAGCCAAGGCAACTGTGCTTTACTGAAGGGTGTGTGTGTGTTTAGTGTAAAATGTGTTCAAAACACTGATGGGTGGGAGGCCTCAAACTGGAGCGGTCTGTGTTGGGCTTGGGGGTACATTCTGTCACCCAAAACCTCTGCGTGCTGGTGATGGGCTTTGTGTGGTGGATTTTCTGTCCGTGCTGTGTGCAGCTGCATTTGGGTGCTGTCTCCCCCACAGTCAGGTTATCTGAGCACCTGACACAGGTGAACAAGGTGGGGAGGGGCTCAGCATTAGGAGTTTGGTCCTTATGTTGCATTTAGCTCCTCAGCTCTTCTGGGCCAGCTCTGCCCCACGTTTTTGGCATCGTTCCACTTCCCCCAGGCTGGCCACTGGAGCAGAGAGCTCTCCTTCAGCAGCCACATGCCTTCTGTTTGCCTTCAAATCCCACTCTAATCCTCGCTGCCTCTCCCTTTGCTGCAAGAGGCGCTTTGGAGGTGTTGGGAGGTGGGTCAGGAGCAGTTGCTAAGGGGAGTGGGTTTTCAGGAAACCAGATGCTTCCACAGCTGCCAGAGTCTAACCCACCCCTGCTCTGGAGCATGGTGCTTCCCAGCCCTCTTTTCTCCAAGCTTGGACCCTTGCCATGCTCCAGAGCAAACTCCATGAGTAGCCGAGCGCCTTCCACCCCGGGACTTTCCCGCCCCGGCAGAATCCATGGAATGCCTTTGAAGCAGCTCCCTGCCTGCTCTGCCTTGCCCTGGCAGTGCAAGGGGATGGAAATGGTACTGGAGATCGAGCCCAAAGGACCCACCAAGCCCTTCCAGAAATAACAAGTGGTTGACCGTGGTTAACTCCCACTCAGTGCTCAGTCCTTGCTAATTGTCAGTGTCCTTTGTGGAGGAAGAAAGCTCTATGGACAGAGAACTGGGATGCCAGGGAAGAGAAATGCTTTGCCAGAGGTGTGGGGTTTTTTTTTTTTTTTTTTTTTTTTTTTTTTTTTTTTTTTTTTTGGCTTTTGCCTTGTGTTAGTATATCCTGAGGGGTTTTTCAGAATTGTAATTGGCACTGGGTGTGCAGTCAGCAACGCGAGGAGCTTTTGTCGACTGGAGCTGGTGTTTACAAGGAGAAATCTATAGGAAATTTGGGGTTTTCGATGGAAATTTTCACCCTAATAAAACCTTCCGGTGCTTTGCCCAGAAAACTTGCAGTGCGAATATGCTGTTTGAGAAGATTATACTTTTTTGTTGTTGTTGTTCTTGCTGGCCAGTGGAAATCTTTTGGTTTCACAGGGCATCATCAGAGTCCCCAACCTGGGAGCTGCAAAGGGCATTAAGGCTCTCTGTGGACCTTACAAAGGAGTTGTGAAAACTGAGTCTTTGCTACCAGTTTTTCCTCCAGCTCTGGAGTTTCCACTAAAGCAAATATATTATTGTTTTAGGCTGCTGTGATTTAGAACATACATAAATACAAAAGGATGCAGGAAGATTCTGGCCAGCGTGGCAAGTGGAGTCATGGAATGATTTGGGTTGGAAAAGACCTCAAAGCCCATCTCATTCCAACCCACTGCCATGGAGAGGGACATCTCCCACTAGACCAGGTTGCTCCAAGCCCTATCCAGCCTGGATTTGGACGCTTTCAGGGATGGGGAATCCACCAGTGGGTTATGGGTCTTCCCTTGGGTGGGGAGAAGTGGGGTGTGTGCATGTCTGAGCCCCTGTAAAGGAATATATTTCTGTATCAACAACGTGGAGTAACCAACTTGATAAAACTACAGTGGAAAGAAGCTGTAGTTACGACTTATAAAAACAGCAGTGTCATTCCAGCAGTGCAAGTATCCTGTTTTTCAGACACGGCTGATTAGAAATAGAAAAGCTGGCCCCTTTATTTCATCAGCTTAAGGATGGAATAACAGTATAAAGGCAGCACTGCTCGTTGTTTCAGCGCTGATCATTCCTGGCAGAATTGTCTCTTATCAGCAATTTAAAACCGCACATTTGGGATTGAAAACCTTTTATGTTTGCTCCCGTGGACTTCTGAAGAGTCGTTGTCTCTAAAGATAAAATTAGAGAGCTTGATAACTTAAAGGGTGGAGGAAAGCAAACAGAATTATTCTGGAATGAAGTGTCATAGGGAATATGTGACTTCACCTTTTAACAACTATTTTTGGTGGTTTTAAATATTTAAAAGCTTACCTGCAGCTGCCACAGCTCTCTGCTTGCCAGCACTGAGAAACAGGGGAGTCTGTGGGTGGGGACTGGGCTCTGGTTCATCTTCAAAGCAGTTTCTGCTGGGAAGCCTTGTTCTAATTCTAGGAGCTAGAGATGAAATGTGCTGCTGACGTGCAGGGAAGAAGCTGTGATAGCTTAAAAGTTCGTTCTCAATGTCCACAGCAAAGGTCGAGTGAGGTGGGGGCTCGTTTTTGCCAAGTGACACTTTCAGGTAAGGCCCGTTGCTCAGATGACTTTTAAAATGAAAGTTCTCTTCCCTGCTGCTGGAAAACTCTGAGGCAGGTGGCAGCTGGTCTCGTGGAGTTTGCAGTGCTCTTTATAGCTGTCTGAAGTTATTAGATGAAGGTTTTCTTTAAATCCGGATCCATTAAAACATGTGCAATGAACTGAATGCTGAATTCAAATGAGGCAATTATTCTGGCAGTAAAACTTCTGACTAAGGCATAATTTTGTTATGTAAATTATAACTTTTCAACCTTAAATGGTATTGTTGGCCGAGCCAGGGACTAACTGAAACACAGGAGGAAATATAACCTTAAACAAGAAATCTGTAATAGGTGAGGCAGAACTTTACCCTTTGTCTTTCTCCATAGAGCAGAAATAGCTGGGAGCAGCTGAACCAACTCTGCTGGCTGAACATGTCCCCTGAGCCTGTTGGGGTAACCAGTTTGGTTCTGTTTTTATTCATATAATACCTGCTCTCACCTTCATTTGCAACTTCCCTTAATGAAGGGTGTCGAGCTGATTGTCCTGCTGGATTCCTGAAAACTGCTTGGAGAAAGCCTTTTAAAAACGAGTTCAGCTCATCTTTCAAACACCTTGGCATGAAAACTCATGAATGAAATTTGATCTTCTGCTCCTGGCTCAGGAGATTTCAGCATGCAAAGTCGTGTTTTAATTGTGTTCACCTCCTCTCCCCAGGGTACGGTGGCGAGCAGCCACCGGAGCTTTTCTCTCTCTAGTCTGGGAAATGTCCTTCTGGAAGGGAAGGCTGCAGGCACTGTTCTCTGCAGCAGTTTGCTGCAGTGCTTCACCTGCTGCTCTTCTGGGCTGGGCTGTGGCCAGGGCGCATTGGGGTCCTGACCCTGCTTCGTTGTGAAGTGCAACCAGAACGAAGCAACCCCTGTGGAAAATGAGGCCGAAGCAAACTCCAGCAACCTTGATTTCCCATTTTTCTCTTCATACATCTATTCCAACGCCCTGAAGTTCTATTTTTATGAGATTATTTTAGTTTTTAGCATCCGACTGAGGAGGCAAACAAAGTAGCTCAGTTGCGTTTTGCAGAGCAGACTAAATTGGGAGTGACCCAGTTCCAACCAGCTGGAATTGGCACGCAGGAGGCACGGGGAGAGAATTAACCCAGGGACTGGGTAGGTGTTTCTGCAGCACTGAGATCTCTTACTCCCACAGTCTCTAGGTGCGATGCAGGTGGTTTTGGCACTGTCTGGTTGCAAGAGCCAGGTGATGGTCTCCTGAAAAAATCCAGAGGGAAGCAACACAACATCCACCTTTCCAGCAACTGCTTCCTGGCCTTGAAAGCACTGCTTGGACCAAACGGGTATAGAAAGGTGAACTAAGCCCTTCCTCTTGATGTACCTCCCCAAAATCTCTGTGCCTGCCTTCCCTTCTTGTCACAAGGGCCTGAAGGAGGAACCAAACCTCCAGGGAAAGCAGTGGTTAAGCAGCATGGCTGCTCCTAGTCCTGGTGGCTTCCTCTGCTTGGGCAGCATTGGTTATAAATTTGTTGGACTCTATAGACCAACAGATTGATGTTTTTAGTTAAAAGCTGGTTTTAGGCTAGAAACCTACAAAGTTGCAGTACTTAAGCAACTCTCTTTGGTGGTGGCTCTTAAGGGAAACATGTTCAGTGCCTTGAATGTGTCTGATTCAGCTCATGATGAACATGGCATTGAACCTGCTGCTCTTCAACTCTCGAGCGCAGATTATCCCCAAAGAGGAGGCCTTTGAGTGCAACAATTCAAAGATCACCATGGAAACATAATCTATAGTTAGTTCTCTAATGTGCTTGTGTGATACTCCTGGGAGAAGAGCCTGGAGTCTCCTGGTGGTTGCCTCCTGTGTGGCAGTGCCCTGGGCTGCTGCGTTTCTGGGCTTTGAATGGAAGATGACTGGAGGCGTGACAGAACGGAGGAGTCTGGGACTGCTGCAGGAGGGCTGCTGCTGCAGTGTCAGCAGCATCCAAGTGGTCCTTCACAGCTCTGGAATTAAAATCCCATCCTTGAGAGTGGGTCTCCTTAGCCAGATGTGATGCTGCTGTCGCTTTTTGGGGGGGCATCTGATGGATAACATAAGGACCCTTATGGGAAAGTCACCAAATCTGCCATTGTCAATATGCTAAAAGGTTTCATTGTTAGAGAAGCTGTGGCTGCTCCATCCCTGGAAGTGTCCAAGGCCAGGTTGGATGGAGCTTGGAGCACCCTGGGACATTGGAAAGTGTCCCTGCCCATGGCAGGGGGGTGGAATGAGATGGGCTTTGAGGTCTCTTCCAACCCAAACCATTCTGTGATTTTGGGTGGTACTAGGAGATTAGATATCCCCTGGGATCTCTGATTAATATAATTACTCTTGCTAATTTCCCTTCTGAGGTTTAAGCACATTTTATCTACTGAAAAGTGTATGTAGTAGCTGATGTCCAGATAAACCCTGTGACCCGTGTGTACCTTACAACTGAATTAAGGAATGAACAGGCAGAAGGACGGCTCTAGCTCAAGAATGAACCACTGGCTATGTTTTCACAACTGATGCAACTTAAACCTTAGGATTTTTCCTTGCAACAACTGCCTGGAAACAGATATCTCTAATGGGAAGTTCTCTCCTACTGCAGGAAGTTCTGCAAGTATTGCAGCCTTGGTGGCTCTTTTCTCATGTGGTTCCTCTTGGGGTGTGGGCTGGTGCCTGCTCTGGGCCACCTTCTCTAATTCCAGCCCAGGCATGTTTTGCAGCTATAACTTCTTCCCTTTCTGTTTTTCCAGGGTTTCTGGTATGCACTTAAAGCCATATCTCAAGCTACAGAAGAAAGAGCGATCCCCAGAAATAAGCCCGGATTCCCTGCGAGGCCACCAGGGATCAGCACAAGGAGAAAAATACACCAACTGCAGCAAACTGAGCGTTTTCCCAAAACCCTCCTTCGTGACTCCATCTCAAAAGCTTCTGGGGATTATTTATCCAAATACTATGTGCAATATGAACGGGAAAGGTCCAGCAGATGGTCCAAGTGCAAGGGAAAAGAAGAATGCCCTGTCTGCGACAATCCACCAGGGAGAAGAAGGGGAAGGGCCTCTGGATGTCTGGGCTGTGGTGAAACCTGGCAACACCAAGGAGAAAATCGCCTTCTTCGCAGCCCAACAGTGCAGCAGCAACACCCGCATGGGCTCCATGAAAATCAAGAGCACGTGGGATATCGATGGGAGAACGGCCAAACGCAGGAAAAAATCAGTGGATCTTAAAAAAGCCAAAATTCAACTGGAAAGAATGAGGGAGGCAAACACCAGGTGCTCCCAGCCGGAGCCTTTTGCCTGCAGCATCGAGCACTGCTCGGTGCACTTCGGGAGCGACGGCAGCGAGGGCACCTTCCCGGGCAGGTCGCTGTCGGTCATCGAGATGGTGGCGTTCCTGGAGCAGCGAGCGAGCGCTCTGCTGGTGGACTGTGCGAAGAGCTGCACGGCTGCCTCGGCCACCAGGCTGAGCGCCCAGCCCAAGGCCGCCCTGCCCGGCTCCGACCCCTTCTCGTCGGCTGGAGCGTGCGAGGCGCACACGGAGCCCCAGAGCGAACCCGTGCGCGTGCTGGACATGGTGGCCAAGCTGGAGTCCGAGTGCCTGAGGCGGCAGAGCGAGCGGGAGGCCGGGAGCCTCTCCCGGAACAACAGCTTCCGCAGGAACGTCGGCAGGGTGCTCCTGGCCAGCGGCACCCAGCCCGAGGGAGAGGCGGGCAAGGGGGTCTCGGCTCAGGGGGATGGCCTGGGGGAGGCAGGGGTGGCAGAGGCTGGATACGGAGGTGGCTGTGGCCCTCTGGGTGACAGCGAGCTGTGGGATGGTGGTGCCTCTGCCCAGCAGCCGTTTCCTTCGGGGCTGGGTACCCGGGTGGGGAATGTGAATTCGGGACTTGCCCACGCGGTGTTGGCGATGACAGCTGGCAGGAATGACACTGAAACACGGATTGAGCCTCCCAGGGCTCTGCTGGCCCCGTGTCCAGCCGCTGCCAGGCTGCCACCGGATTCCTTGCAGAGCAAGAACGCGACTGTTGATTGTACGTCGAAAGAGCCTGTAATTTTCCCAAAGCATCCTGCTAGGAAGGAGCCCTTATGCATCAGTATATCAGTCACCAAGACTGAGAAGGGGTGCAGGAAGGAGAAGCTCTCCAACTCCAGTTCTGGTGAGGATTTGCTCCCAGGGAGGCTATTTTTCCTCCAGGGTGAACAGCCTGCTGCTCACGAGCAACAGCCACGGCGGGAGAGTACCCAGGAGAAGCCAGGGGAAGTAGCCCAAAATGAGGATGAGGATTCTCTGGCATCTGGCAGATCATGTGTCAGAAGCAGTGTCCCTACAGAGCCATCAGCCCCTTCTGTCCCTCTCACGGAAGGGGCTTTGCAAGTACTTGATGCTTCCTGCCTAAAGCGGCAGGTTTCGCATGACTTTCTGGAGACCAGGTTTAAAATCCAGCAGCTTCTGGAGCCTCAGCAGTACATGGCCTTCTTGCCTCACCACATCATTGTGAAGATCTTTGGATTGCTTCCCACCAGGAGCCTGGTTGCCCTAAAATGCACTTGCTACTACTTCAAATTCATCATCGAGTACTACAACATCAGGCCGGCGGACTCGCGCTGGGTCCGCGACCCTCGCTACCGGGAAGACCCTTGCAAGCAGTGCAAGAAGAAATACGTGAAGGGGGACGTGTCCCTGTGCCGGTGGCACCCCAAGCCCTACTGCCAGGCTCTGCCCTACGGGCCTGGCTACTGGATGTGCTGTCACCGCTCCCAGAAGGGCATCCCGGGCTGTAAGTTGGGTCTCCACGACAATCACTGGGTCCCTGCCTGCCACAGCTTTAACCGCGCGATCCATAAGAAAACCCGAGGAGCGGGAGCCGAGGTGGAAGAGGAATATTAGTGCACAAACACTTTCCTGCGAGATTGTTTGGGGGAGGAGGAGGAGATTCTCATGCCTTGTGCTGTTTACAGTGTATATAATTGTCGTGATTTTTTTTTTTTTTTTTTTTTTCCCCACAGGGCTATGACACTGCACATACTCAAACACAAGAGCCTTTACCTTTTAGATTAAAAGAGAGCTTTTAGTCCATCTCTGTAAATAACACTATAAAAACTAATTGTACATACAGAGTCTACAGCTGGCTGAACAAGGTAACCCCTACAATGCAGCTATCCTAGTGTTGCGGCTATAGGTGTGTGTGTTTTTAAGTGTCTTGTTTCAAAATCTGTATATCCTGTATAATATATGAATGTTTCTGAGAAGAAACTCTAAATAGGTAAAGGTCAACTTGTTTAAAGAAGCTTCAGACAACTTAACTGGACAACCTGAAACTTAGACTATAGAACAGATCCATTATAGTAGCGTGGCAGTGGATTCAAAAGAAAAAGAGATGAATATTATTGTATAGTCAGAATATAGAAAAAGTTCTTGTCTACCTTACCCATGTTGTCTGGTTGGGTTTTTTTTTTTTTACATGAATAAAATGTGCATTCTAGATCTGCCTTACCAGACTTTCTCTTGTAAGACTTTTGCCCCAAAATAAAAAAGCTGTAAAACACGTGGCAGAAACTTGGTGCTGTGCTGTAGTTGAGGCGTGCAGTGTGCTTTCTCTAGCAAACCTGTTCTCCTACTAACAAAGAAACAAAAAAACCCCCAGATCTCTAGTACTTGGAGAACTCCCTGCTGCAACATTCACAGATTCCAGCTTTTCCTTTCCTTCGTGCCAGCCCTGTGTTCAGCAGAGGCTCCTTTTATTGGGAATTCTGGTGCTAGGTGTGCACAGCTTGCAAAAACAGGCACTTTCTGGTCATCCTGCTTCTCTTGGCTCTTGTGTGGGCACCTGGCCTGTTCCCTGGATGCTCGAGGATGGAGTGTGGCTCCAGCAGGATCAGTGCGGAGTTGCCTTGGCTCTGGGATGTGCTGGAAGCTTTCCTATCTGCTCTGTATGGAATTTTTCCCTTGCAAGAAGAATCCTTGCAGTGCTCTGCCCTGCTCTGCTGCAGCCTCTGGCCTCTCCTCCCAGTGCTGTGAGTTGGTGCTTGCCAGGGGAATGGCGAAGGTTTGTGGCAGATGAACAGTGATTCCTCAAACTCAGAACGGGAGCCGAGTGTGGCATCCTTGGGAGAATTCCCCTGAATACATTCCTGTCCTGCCATGCTGTGAGCCAGACCTCAGCCTCCCGTTACAGCCCTCTGAGGGTGGATGGTTTGGACGTGTGGGAATGGAGCCTGGCCCATCCAGCAGCCGCATCCAGCTCAGTCAGTGGAGCAGCAGCCGCATTCCAGGGAGCTAAACACAGCATGGCCACTGTGCCTTCCCATGGCTGAGTCCCTTCTCTCTTCCTACTTGGTGCTGTTGCTGTTTCTCTGCCCCTTCTCAGGGCATGGATGGACTCCTGGCTCTCACCATTCCAGCTGGAGCAGCCAAAATCTCTGCCCTGGTGCAAGAAGAGCCAGTGCTACCTTCCCCAGGGGTCACCATGGGCATCTCTCTGCCCTGCAAACCCCATGGAGCAGCTGGAAAGGGCAGGGATGGGCTGGCCCTGCACCTGGCTCATCCTGTTCCCTGTGCTTTGGTGCTGGAGCAGCAAGGTGTGGAAAACTGCTGGCAGTGGGGGGCCAGGCTGAGCCGTCCACCTCCACCTGCCCTGGGATCACAGGGACTAACCTGCCTGGTTTCGGAGTGTAAGGAGGACAAAAGAGGGTTTAGAGGCAGATGCTTTTGTTCTTTGCATTAACTGAGAGAAGGAAAATTGAGCCCTGGCAGTCTGAAATGGGGGGCTTTGGTGAGCTCAGGCTTTTCAGGGAGGTTTAAAGGATGTGCTGGTTTTACTTTTTGCCTTCACCTGCTCCTGCCATCCCCTGGGTGTCAGCCACCCCTCCCGGAGCTGCTCGGCCTCCCTGCACTGCAGACATGATGACAACCAGGAGGAATGAAATTAGGAATCTAGAAGAAGGGTGTGGCTGCCTTGTAGTGGGCTGGGAAGGGAGAGGAAAAGCAGGAGCTCTCGTTAATCCCTGACTTCATCCTCTAACGGGGCGCAGGCTTCACCCAAACTTCCATCCGCTCCCTCGCCTGCGCCCGGACCAGCAGCAAAACGGCTTCCAGGCTGTTGTTTTGCAGAAGCCATTGGCATCAAAGGCCTTCATCTTAATTTTCATTAGGGGAAAAGGGAAAGAAGCTGCTTTCCTGCACCCCCACCCAAGACTCTGGAAAACTTGAGGCTGACAGCAGCAAGGAAAGTCCCTGCAAGGCTGGAATGGAGCGGCGCAGGAAAATATTTTGTAATTAGATAAGGGGCCAGTGAGGTCATTTTATTTGGAACAGGCTGTGAGATTTTGGTCACCTTTGTTGAACGAGGGGCAAAATGAGGATAAAATAATATCACGAGGCTATCTTGTTCTTGGAGCAGGTAAATCCAGAGGACAACTTGCTGTCTACCATGCCCCATCCCTGCCCTCCCCCCAGGCTGGCTGGGGAGCGTGGGCTGGTTTATACATCATTTATTACGTTTGTCTGCCGGAACTGTCCCTCCTGCACGACATTGCTGTTAAAAATTGTTTTACAGAGCAAGCTTTTGCATCCAGAAGTGGGTTGGTTCTGAGTGTTGCCATGCAGAGCTGCCAGCAGGCTTTTTTTTTCCCTGTAACATTGTAAAATTCAGATTTCTGTTTCCTCTAAGGGATGGTTCAGGGAGAAGCCGAGGTCTGATGAATGTTTTTTTTTTCCTAAGAAGCAATTAAAAAAAAATTTAAAAATCCAGTGTTGGATTTACAAAGTTCAGTGTTTAGAACTGAGGACGAAGGACTGCACCATGTGCTTGACTTCCCTGCCTGGGAGCATTTGGAGTGTCTGGACTGAAGTTCCAGATAAGCCTGCAAAGAAGTTGTAATAACATTTCCATTGTCCATAAGCTTCCAGTTCTCATCAAGCTCTGGGGCTCTCCTGGCATGGACACCACTGAGAAGGCTGCCCATGGCTGAGGCTTGCGGCTGGGCTCTTGCCCCATCCTGGCTGTTTCTGCAGCAGCTTTTCCCTTTACTGGGCCCTGTTCCCTGTGGAGAAATCCTGGGATGCTGCATCAGAGCTCAGTTCCTTGTGTTGGACCCAGGTCCCTTCCTGCAGCATCTGTCCCCATGCCAGCCCCTGGAACGGAGATGCTCCAGGGCTGGAGTCCCTCTGCTCTGGAGCCAGGCTGGGAGAGCTGGAGGTGTTCACCTGGAGAAGAGAAGCTCTGGGGAGAGCTCAGAGCCCCTGCCAGGGCCCAAAGGGGCTCCAGGAGAGTTGGAGAGGGACTTTGGATAAGGGCCTGGAATGACAGGACAATGGGGAGCTGCTTCAAACTGCCAGAGGGCAGGGATAGATGGGATATTGGGAAGGAATTCCTGGCTGTGAGGGTGGTGAGGCCCTGGCACAGGGTGCCTAGGGAAGCTGTGGCTGCCCATGGATCCCTGGAAGTGTCCAAGGCCACGTTGGACAGGGCTTGGAGCAACCTGGGATAGTGGAAGGTGTCCCTGCCCATGGCAGGGGTTGGAGTGAGGTGACCTTTAAGGTCTCTTCCAAGCCAAACCATTCTAGGATTTCACAGCTGCACAAAACTTCACTGACAGATCCAACCTCTGTCTTGACTCCCACTTCTTGCACGGTGGAAATGGTGCTGAAGCCTCACCTGGGGCTGTTTCTCCTTCCCACCTGCCTTTGGCTGGTCCAGGCAATCCTGGCATAGGGACAGGACTCGGGGCAGGGTCAGGCTGCTCTCCTGCCACAAACCACAGTGGGCAGAGGACAAAAGCTCCTGCTGCTGCTCCTACTTAAGCAGAAGTGGCTCTGCACGAGCTGAGCTCGCCCCCAGACTTTGCTTTGCCCGTGGCCATGACCTGACTGTGCTGTGACCGAGGCCATGAGCTGCCCCAGCACTGTGTGCAGGAGCTCCAGGTGGCTGCTGCTTCTACTCCTGAGTGTCCAACAGCCAGGAATCACAGGGCCATCAGTCCTCCCCATCAGACATGTCACAAAAAATGCAGTGGGAGGGCTTGTTTCTGCTCCATCATCCAGCAGCCTGTGAACCGTGGGCTGCCAGACCACCAGGGCCTGTGGGCAGAGCCTGCTTGGCCCTTTCCCACCACTGCCGCTCTGAAACTGCTTCACTTTAATAACTCCACCCTTCAAAAGACACCCTCGTGCATCCTGAAATGACCTTGTAACGAGGAGCGTGTCCCTTTGCATGCAGAAGGAATCCACCACCTGCAGAAACATCACCCAGCACCGGAGCAGCCTCGAGCCAGGCTCGCACGAGAGGTTCATCCGTTTACATGTACATAGAGGGATGTGTGTGTGTGCGTGTGTGTTGTGCAGGACTCCACCCCCTGCTCCCATGGAGATGCAGTTATTTTATGTAAGAGTATTTTTTTAGAATGGGTATTGCTTATTCCACCGCTGTACGACTGATTGCACTGTAACAGGTCTGGTCCCTGTGATGCTTTGAAGGCTGGAAATTCTTGTGTACTTCGCCCAGCACGGTGAAAAACAAACCACACGGAAGTAACAGTCATAAATATACAACTTTAAAAAAAATTACTGTTAAAGATTTATTGCAATAATACAATAAAATTTAGAAGAAAAAAAAAACCAAACCAAACCATTTGTGTTTAGTTATATCTTAAGTCCGGAAGTTGTGAGAGAGGGGCCGCGAGTTTCCGCAGGTGACAAAGCCACACCTGGGTGTCCCACCGGAGACCCTGCACAGGCACCTGATTTTCGGCACAGGGCTGGGCCCCCGAAATCAGGCTCTTCCTTGGCAGCCCAAATTGGCCATCCCTGGTCACTGGTCATGACCAGAAGTCCCGGGCTGAACTGAAATTCCTGTGTTCACGCTATGCAAAATGTTTTGTAAACTCACAGCTGGCTGCCTTCAAATATCTATAATTACAGATATTCCTGCCCTCCCTCCCCCACGCCCCCAAACAACCTGGAAAACGAATCCTGGTGATTGCACTCAAGGTTTGGACAGACACAATTCTTCCTCAGCTACACATGTGCAAAACACTTTTTAAAAACCCACAACCTTGTATTCTGTTACCAAAAAAACGTTCCATGAAAAGGCCCACCCCAATACCTTTGAACACCCTCATGGCGCCCTTGTGCACTCTCAGAATATGACAGGGTTGCAAATAAATTATTTTGGAAAACATGGATAGGCAGTATATGGCTTAGAAAAGTTATTGTGTTAGATTTTCTTTCCCTAAGTTCAGTGACAGTGCACGAAGCTGAGTCATGGCCTGACCTTCCGGGGCTCAAAGCACAAAGGCAGCAATGAAAAAGGGACTGAAATGCCTATTAAAAAACAACCAAAAAAAGCTATTTAGATGGCGGGGTCCAGTGCAAAATATATGGGGAAGCAGAATGGGCTGGGCTGCGAGCCCAGTTTCCAATACTGGTGTGTGCTGGTTGCTCAGAGCTGCGAGTGATAAAGTGCTGTGAGCCAACAGAGCCCAAACCCCGGGCTGGGCCTGGCAGCAGGGCTGGGGGCATTGGCCCTCATCAGGCTGCAGCAGTCCAGGGGCCTGGGCTGTTCTCCTCAAACAAACTCAGCTCTTAGACCAGAGGAGTGGCAGGAGCGAGGGTGGTGTTGTCTGACAACGTGCGCGGTGCTCGCGCGGAGTTAAGGGTCTTTGGTTTAAAAAAAAAAAAAGAAAAGCAAAATTAAAAGAAACTACTGGCAACAGATGCCCAAGCTCAGGGCTAAAGAGAAGCAGCTGCCATGGAGGGGTGGGAGACACAACACTCTGCTGGTCCCCGGCATGGGGCACGCAGGTGTCGCAGCCACACCCGGCTTCCCACCCCTCCTGTGTGGGGACAGAGGCAGCACTGGCCAGCCTGGAGAGGAACAGATCAAACCACCACAAAACACCCCTGGAGCTGGGATTGGGCAGGGATGTGGCTCCTGTGTCACTCACCATGGCCTCACTGTGTCCCCACAAGCTGTGGGGCAGTGGCAGAAATCCTCCCTCATGGAGGGAGGGCAGGAGGTTCTTACCTTGGCTGACCCTGTGGAGGAACTGTCCCAGCTCTGAATGTAAACGTTGGAAGCTCTGCTGAGCAAACCACCCGTGAGTGCCCCGTCCTGCAAGGCAGAGGGAGAGGAGGAGCCCTTGCTCACCAACTCACCTGTCAGCATCCCCTCCCGGGGTTCCATGAGCCAGCTGTGCCAGGGAAACCAAACCAGCCTCTTGGCAGTCAGTAAACAAAAAATCCCACCAGAAACATTAAAATAAAATAGGGTTAAAAACACGTGTAGTGTGGCGAGCGTGTGACTTCACCAAACTGGTTTGAAATGAGGTTTTTCTAATGCTAAAAAGTGGCAGCACGGTGCGGCAGCCGATGGGCGTTATTGCAACAATGCAATCCTGTATCAGCATCGAATGTGGGTCTAGCAGGAGAACGTCCAGTGTTTCTTTGGTGTATGGTAGTAAGAGTACAGAGCCTGCGTGCCTCAGACAGCACAACACGAAACTTCTACACCTACCAGTGGAAACAGCATGAAACGAGCCAGTTTTCTATGGCAAAACTGGGTACAGATTCACAACCAAATCTAAAACAAGAGCAATTTGCTGTGTGAATTCCCTGTCCGTGCTGATTATTTGTATTAAAAATATGGCAACAGAGATTAGAAAACATGTTAAAAATGCATAATTTTCATGTCCTGAATGAAAAAAATTTAGAAATACACATTTCTGCATTATGCAAGACAGATTTAAAACACACACACAAAGGAAAACCCTGTAAGGAGTTAAGAAAGTGGGAACTGCTTTTGCACCACTGTCCAGACCGCGCCCTGAGCAGCCTTCCCTGCGCTCATCCCGATCCAAACACTCCAAAATCTGTTTCTGCTTCAGAAAGTAGAGCTGGAGGTTGCTGGGTCCTTTTACAATCCTCGATGCAGACAGAACCAAGACACAAAGTGCCCTCACAGAATCCGTCGGGAGCACGGAGCTAATTTACAAAACGGGGCTGTCACAGTCATCTTGGGTAAATAAAAAGGTTTTCTCCGGTTTACAAAACGCAAGTCTGACCTTTCCTTTGTTCCAGGCACTACTTAACAGAAAAGGTAAAGGTTGACTACAGCACAGTCGGGGAGGGGTTCTTGGCACAACTTCCGTGTGCCCGCTAGCGGTGCCCAGTGTAGGCCTTGAGCCACGAGGTGACCGAGGCGGCGGCGGACGAGATCATCCCGCCCGCGCTGCTGCTGGCGATGGGCTGGGACACCTGGGTGCTCTGGCTCTGCAGCATCTCCACCTGCTGCGAGGGGATGTCGCAGAACCTGGGGCTGGGCAGGTTCTCCCAGTCCGTGCCCAGGTCCGTCTCCTCGTCACTCACGTGCTCGTCGCCGCTCTCGTCCGTCTCGCCCGCCGCGCTGGGGTCCACGAACTCCATGGAGTCTTCCAGGTCAGCGCTGATTTCGAAGGGGCCTGACCTGTGAGTGAGGACACAATGCTGACCCCTCTGCACTGGGATGAGCCCTGGGCACCTCACAGCTCCCTGCTCTGCCACAGGCGCAGCAGAGATCAAGCATCCCAGGCTCTCAGAGAAGTTGCAGGAGGAACTTTGTGTCACCACAAACATGTCACCACAAACACTTGGCCAAGGAAGGGACAGGGTTCCAGACCACGGAGCAGAACGGCAGGAAAGCCATTCTGCTCTGGCAGGAATAGTGAAACACACACACAGCAGGGAAAGCTACTGGTGATAACTCAGGGCTCCACTGGTGGGAATCTTGGCTTGATGTGGAACAGCTTTCATTTCCACCAGCGGCCCTGGCCAGGCCAAGATGGCTCAGCTCTGTCAGGGTGTAGCTACAACTCACAGGTCTGGCACAACGCACCGGTGAAGAACTCCCACTCTGGCCCGAGCAACACCTCAACCTCTTTCTCACTCTGAGGTTGGCCAGACACTGGAACAGGCTGCCCAGAGAGGCTGTGGTGTCTCCCCTGGAAACACTCCAAACCCCACCACAGAATCACAGAGTGGGTCAGGCTGGAAGTGACCACAGAGGCTCATCTGGTCCCACCTTCCTGCTACAGCAGGGTCACCCCAGAGCACAGGGCCCAGGATTGTGTCCAGCTGGTTCTGGGATATCTCTGGGAAGCTCCACACCCTCTCTGGGCAATCAGTTCCAGGGCTCAGTCACTCCAGAGGAAAGTTCTTCCTCATGTTCAGGTGGAACTTGTGGGCATCAGTTCCTGCACATTCCTCTTGTGCCATTGCTGGGCCCCTGGAGCAGTGCCTGGGCCCTGCTCGGAGCCCTCCTTGCAGCAGGGCCACCCAGGGCTGAGGGCCCCTCTCAGTGTCTCCTCTCAAGGCTGAACAGCCCCAGCTCCCTCAGCCTTTTCTGGGCAGGCAGACGCTCCAGCCCTGAGCGCTGGCTCTGCTCTGGGCAGGGCCATGGGCCGCATCTCCAGGGTCCTGCCTGAACCCACCTGTGCTGTGACTCAAGAGTTCCCTGCTGCCACTGCCTGGTGGGAGAAGCCATTGCATCCTGCCCCTTGTGCCACTGCTTTGGGCTGCCTGTATTCCATGGAAAAAGGTGGATTCCCCACAGCAAGCAGCGTCCCAGACAGAGTTCACTTCGAACTGCAAAACTGCCCAGTGAACATCAGCAAGAATTTAATGGAATCCTTTAGGTTGGAAAAGACCCCAAGGTCACTGAATCCAATCATCAAACACAGTAACTATTTAATAAAGGCAAGAATTTCTCCAGCCTTAGTGGGAGAAGGAGCCTAAAGCAGTGACTTATCACGGAAAATTTTAATCCAGATAATTAAAGCTTGGTAAAGTTATAAGCATATGAAAAGAGCAGCATATAAAGGAGATTGTCAGGCAACCACAGGCTTAGCTATCTAAAGGAAAATAGAGTTGGTTGCTGCAAACTTTGCAGCCAGCTGAGAAATGAAAGGCAACTCCTCTTTCATAATCTGGAAAGGAATGGGAGCGCTGCCTGCTGGCAAAGCCTTTTGCTTAACAAGGCAACATAAGAAGGGAGTCATCAGGGCTGAGGCCAGAAGGGACCATTAGATCATCTCAAGTGACCTCCTCTCTAACAAAGGCCACTGCATCCCACCCGTCCTCCCTGTCCTGAGCCCAGCAACTCCTGCCTGATGACAGCATCTATTCCAGAAACTCATCCAGCCTTTAGAGGATGACAGTAGGAAACAGAATCCCCACCTTCATTCCTGTGGGTAGTTAATGTCTCTGTTAAGTGCATGTGCCTCATTTCAACCAGCTCAGACTCTTGGCTCCCACTGGTGTCTGTAAAGCCATTCAGCAGCCTGGTGGGTATTTTATCTGATCTCCTGTAACCCTTCCTTTTACTATCTGGATGCAGCTGATGCATGTGGAGCTCTGTGACACCTGCACAGGTGCCCACTGTGGCCCCTGGACCTTTTAGAGCAGCTGCTTTCCCTTGAGGACACAGTTCTCCATCCTCTGGGTATTTCCAGCATTCTGTTTTCAGGCAAGCAGCAGCAAGGACAGATTTTTTTGTCCAACATCTTTTACAAAGGTGTGGCTCCCCATGTGTCTGGGCTGAATCAGTAGGGATATATCCAGAGAACACAAGGGAAGTGGGAACAGGCAGTTCCTTCTTAGTGGCACTGCAGGTTTTGGAATAAAACCAGATCTGTACATGAGAACAAAGCAGAAAAGTAGATTTCACAATGTTATTGTGTTTTAAGGGGGGGATAAAGCACCAGGCACATCAAACAAATATTTGCAGACTGTCTTGGGCACAAGTGACTTGTGTCTGGATTATCCCAATGGAGAAATCAGCCTTGTTTGCTTTCTTATATTTAAGTTGAGAAAAAAGAAATAAATTATTAAACCTGGTGCGTGCAGGCCAGAACTGACGTTCTTTTCATCATGTTCTGAGCTAAGAGAAAAGTTGTCTTTGATGTTAATTTACATATAAATGAATATTATTTGAAGGGTCAACTTTGGTCTAGGCAGTTCATTGACTGGAAGCATTTTGGGAAAGGTTTTCCTGGGATTCTTTTCAGGGTTTGTATTACTGGATGCTCTCAGGTATTTACATGTTGGCAAGGCGTGGGCAGGGTCACATTTGGAGCATGGCAAGGCTGCCTGGCATAGGTGCTGCTGTTCCCTGGAGGGAAGGAGTTCCTGCTTCTGGGTGTAGGGGAAATAAGTCCATCATCAGCTACAAAGCCTCCAGCTGAGCCTGCCACAGGCAGAAGAAGTGCAGTGAACACATCTGAGAAATTTAATTTCCTACTCAGGAGCCCCTTTTCCTGACCTGTCTGGTCTCCTTCTGTAACTACCCCCATTTCTGTGCTGAGGACTGATCTATAGGCACAGCACAAGAGAATTTCCCTCATAAGTAACATGGCAAAGGCATAAATTCAAAAGGGATCCAGCCACAGCAGAGTTGATGTTTTGCTTTTCTTACCTGCCCAAGTTCTCAGTGTCTGGGCTGACCAGGTACATGAGGTTCCTGAGGGTATGCAGAGGGTGCAACAGATCTAAATTTACATGCTGACATGGGGAAGGGGAAAAAGAAAAAAAACCACAAGATCAGTTCCTGGAAGAAACCAGCAGGCACAGCTGATATTTAAAAAGCTATTTAAAGATATCAAATGTGCATCCCCCCTACCTGAGAGAAGCAGAGGTGAAGGATATTAGCATTGAGCTTCTTCACTGCCCGTGTGAACCTGTGTCTGCTGAGATTCTCTCCACAGAATTCACTGTTAAAACACCACACACAGATACACAGAAATCAAAATACTGTGAAAATGCACTAACTGGAGGCATCAGCATTCTGTGCCCTGGCTCCCTAACAAATCCTGGAGTAAATATCCTCGCAGTGAGCACTTGTTTAAAGTCTACAGCCAGTTCTAGGGTGCTCAGGAGATTAATTTTTCACCTAGCAGGACTGTTAGCATTCTATCAACAGCTCTGCTTGCCCTGGCCCCAGCAGTTTCCACAGGACAGGCGGAACTGTAGGGAACTCAGAGATCCACCAGAACTAAACTGTTTCAGATCTCCTTTTAAATCTTCCATCATTTTCCTGTTTCCAACTTTTTCCTTCTCTGAGGGCTTTACATCCAAACAAAGTCAGAAAATCACAGAATGCTTTGGATTGGAAGGGACCTTCAAGATCATCTGGCTCCAAACCCCGAGCCATGGGGTGGGTAAAAGCTGAAACCCTCCACAGCTTTTGTGCCCTCACTTTGACAAGCACTATTTTGAACACGTAAGAGAATCTCAGCAGCACATTTGAGACCCCTGGGAGTCTGACCAGTCTGCAGCTCCCTCTGTACAGATCCCAGCTGCTCCACACAGACACTAAAATTCTAACTGTGCTTTTCATCCCAAACGGGGTTTATGCAATGCACTCCTAGGTCTGTTCCCCATGGATGTTTTATCCCATTGGGAATTACACTGCTGTCATGCCGTATTATAGAACCTTGTCCTACAGCACAGGATGTAGCAGAGCTGTTCAAGAGCTGCTGAATTGGGCTGGGATTTTGTGAAGCACAGTGGGGTCCAATAAAATGAAAAGTGCCATTCAGACTGCCATTTTACATCTCTCATCTGAGGATGCTGAATATATCAATTGGAAAGGTGTTACTTTCAGCTGTGATGGGTGGTCTTCCCTCTCAGGAAGGAAAAAAGAGGAGAGGGACTGCTACCTGTGGTCTAAAATCCTACCAGCCCTGCCCTCAAACAGCACAAAAATCCATGAGCCACCCATGTTATCAAAAGCTGCTCCAATTCAAGACTTTGTTCCCCAAACTAAACTGATTTGAGGTCGCTGATTCCCCTGCTGTGTTTACTTGCCTGTTGCAGAGCTTCTTGGGAAGATTTACATCAAGTATCAGAGACAAAGTGTTAACGAGCTGAGTTGCATAGCACAAAGCAGCACTGATGGTATGAGCAGGGTTATTATGTTCCATATCTGAAAGAAATAAAAACAACATGAAATCCTTGTTTTAAATGAAGCCTCGGTGGGTGTGTTAATATGTTACTGGAGTCTACTCTGGAATATCTAATTTCTAAGTATGGAGAACAGCCTGAATCTAGCAATCATTTCCAGTGAAATCTGTCAGAAATTGGAAGAAAATGGTAATTCTTGGAATTCCTGTTAAGATGATGACATGTGAACTGTGTCAAAACTGTGAATAATTAACTTTCTCTGTTTCACTGTGCTGTGTGTCCCAGTGAGCATTTCACGCAAAAGAAGATTTCAGCAGACTAATCATAAAACCACAGAATGGTTTGGGTTGGAGGGGTCCTTGAAGATCACCTAGTCCCAGCTGGGCAGGGAATCTTCTCCTATAATCCCTATACAGGCATTTATTTCTGGCTCAGGGTGAGAACAAATGCGCCAGTCTACCGCTCCTCAGTGCCTTCTGCCGGCACCCAAAGCTTCTGGAGTGTCCCAGCTGCCTAAAACCAGGCCTTGCTCCTTACCAGGTCCCTGTGTAGTCTTCTTCTCCTCCACCCAGCTGTAGTAAGCGGAGTAGTCGCCGTTGTTGGGGAGGATGATCCAGGGCCCCGTGATGCTGATGCTGGTGTCCCCGTTGTGGTCGTCACACACCCACCTCCCCGACAGGTACGTGGTTCTCCGCGCCTCCGCCAGCTTGCTCACAGTGCTGGAGGTCATGGCATTGTCACTCTCGGAGGACACGTCCGCAGGGTCCCTGCAGGACCCCACAGGAGTTGGAGAAGTGTTTGAAAATAGAATCAAACATGCACTGAGACAGATTTCACCAAGAGCAAAATGCTTCCAGGAATGCGCCTGCAGAACTCCTCAGTCCCACAACTACTTTAATTTTTCTGGGGTTTTTAATTGGCTGTTTTGGTAGAATTTTGGAACGGTTTGGGTTGGAAGGGGGATGTTATAGGCCACTCCTACAAAACTCCTCAGTCCCAAAACTACTTTCATTTGTTCTGGGATTTTAAATTACCTATTTATGTAGAATCCTAGAATGGTTTGGAAGGGAGCCTAAAGCTCATGTCATTCCAACCCCCTCTGCCAAGGGCAGGGACACCTTCCACTAGACCAGGCTGCTCCAAGCGCTGTCCAACCCAGCCTCCAACACTTCCAGGGGTGGGGCATCCATACTTGAAGAAGTTTAACACTGGACACACAGCTCAGATCTCTCAGTGGGGAGATGCAAGCAACTCCAGATTCGGATTCTTCTATCCTGGACCTCTTATCTTTGGGTGAGAACACCCCTCTTCCTCACAGATCCTAACAGAGCCACAGCACATACCTTAGACTGACACAACTCCCTTCTGCCTGTCTAAAACCAAGCAAAATGAGCCCAAAAGGACAAGCCTGCCATACCTCATGCTTGTCTTCACTTCTTCAATGGGGAAGATGACCGAGGTCAGCTCCAGGATGTGTGTCCGGCGAAGGTTCGCCAGATGCTCGTACTGGGTTTTCAGGTCGTAGGTTTTTTTCTCCACCAGGTCTCCCAGCTTCCTGTTGTGCCTCTGGATCTTCTCCTTCTTCTCCTGGTGCCTCTGAGCCCTGCGATAATGCTTCTGGTTCTCCTCTTTGATCCTCAGCAGCCCCTCCGTGTCTGTGAGAACAGCAGCAGATGTTATCCCTTAGAAAAGGAGCTGGGAGGTGCTTGTAGGAAAAGCTTGAGAAAAGCTTTATTAATATTTATGGAAAACAAGATCTATGGCAGCTCAAAACAGAAAACCCTGCTAAACTATTAACAACTTCCAGCTGCTCAGTGGCGTAACTTTTTAATCTCCTCTGAAGATCTCCAAAGAGACTGCAATTGGGATTATTCTTTCCCTATCTTTTACCCAGCTATTTTTGGATTTGGAGCACAAAAGCCAAGATTTCCCAGTTTAATTAAACTCCTGAGGTAATCATCCTGACAGAAATAGCCTGACTGTACATGTTTGCATCGTGCTGGCCAAAAAAGCCCTGCCCTGCTTGCAGCCAGAATCAAGTGCAGATAGCATCTTCATTCACCATTTCTGGCACCTCTGCTGCAGTTAGTGCGGGTTATTTGGGCCTCACACTCATGGATGTGCTCTCACAGCACTTGGATCCCAACAGTGCAGGCTCCTATTTTCCTCAGGGAACACCGGCTATCTCCCTTTCCAGTCACAAAACGGGAAATGTGCAATTGCCTGGATTCACTCCATGTGTCAGGTGTGCTGAGGCTTGAAAAAATACCCCTCAAGAGCATCTTGAAGCATCCAAGGTTGGACCTGATGATCTTAGAGGTCTTTTGCAACCTTGATGATCTGCTGATGCTGCTCCAAGTGGCTGCAGTAATGCTCCCACAAACACGGTGCTAGAGAGAGTCAGCCAGCTCTGTCTTTTAGAAGCACAGGGAAAGATTTCTTGTGCTCTCCCCACAAACACGTTTAAAGCTCTCCACGTGCCCTAGTTTGAAGCGTGCCTGCCCCTGCAGACACAGAGGCTGTTCTCCCTGAACATCAGGAATTATTTCCAGTCATCTGATCTGCTGCAATCCATGGTGTGTCTGGTAGGAAGGAAGATCTGGTATGTGGGAGATGCAAAGTCCCCAGTTAAAGGAGGTGAGAATAGCTCCTCCATGCAGATAAGAACTAACAATCCTCAGGTTTATAGAATATAAATAAGTGACCCCAGTTAGAGGAGCAGTACAAAAATCAACTTTTCTCTGAGCAATATCAAATATCCCTGTGTGTCAGCTGTAATTCCCTTTCCTTTTAGCAGTCCTGTAACATCAACAGAAAATCAATTAATGCTTGCATTCATATTCCCAAACTCTCCCTTTGCATAAAGAACAAGAGACAGAGGAGGAGGAAAACGTCCCTCTGTTCAATTTTCACATTCATGTTCGACTCGAAAGGCCACTTTTTCAGAGTGAACTCCCTTCCCTGCAGGTCCAACAGCAATTATTTGGGAGCAGGGGAGACACTGCACTCACGTTTCCACTTTAGCAGTCCCAGTGCACAAACAACTGCCCTGCTCTCTGCACAGCACCTCTGCTTTATGACCCAGTTTATGAAGTCATTAAAAATCTGTCCCCAGGACTATTTCAGGACACCACTGTGTCCCACACACCTGCACTGCCTGATAAATGTGAGCCCAGGCACACTGATCTCTGCCCAGAGAGCTCTGCCAGGTATTTGCAAGCCTGTCTCCTTGAACTGTTCTGCACAGAAAGAAGACAAACACACAGAATTTTAAAACATTATTTTAAGCACCACCAATTATTGAGGTCTCCAGGAAAGTCAACTCCAAAAGCAGGAACCCAGTGTTCTAGAAATTGTTCTTATTTCAGAAAATTAAACCATGCCACATCCAGGAGAAGAGAAACAACCTTTTCACAGTTTTTAATGTGGCCCAAGAAGTAACCAAGTTGGTTTCCTGATCTATTTGGCTGCTCACAGCTAGAATTCATTTCTGGTCTCTCTCCAAAAGCAACTGAGCTAACAATAGGTTAGTTGGGCAATAGTTAGCTCAGTTTTTAGGTTAAATCTAATCAAATGAATCAAGAGAAGTTGCAAAAGTAGCAGATAATAAACTCTGCAGAAGACAAGGAAAATGGAGGACTCTGCTCCCTGGTTGGTCTTAACACTCTGCCACCTTCAGAGCTACATTTTGAGAAAAGGTGACTAATTCCTCAAAGTCACATTGATTTCCTCTTCTCCTTTCTTCACAGGCTAAAGAAAAAACGTCATAATCTCAATAATAATAATAATAATAATAATAATAATAATAATAATAATAATCTTCTACCTACTGAAAAGCTTTTCTTCAACTTCCTCTTCTCTAAGCCAAGCATGAATTTTCTTAGCCATTCCTTCTGTTTCATTTCCAATACTCAGACTTTCTCCAGCTGATTTGTATCTCTCCTAAATTGTTTAAATGGGGCACCAGACTTCCACTGAAGCAACAGCAATACCTGGCACAGCAGGATAACCGCTTCCTTCTTAAATACAGCACTTGCATTAGTTAACCCAGAAAGAGGCCTGAACCTTTCTGGAGCAGCACAGAATTGATGACTTCTATTTAATTTGCAATTCCCCAGATCCTTTCCTGCCAAATTTCATCACCATCCCCCACTTTGGGTTTATATTTCTCTTTACAACAACGAGTACCTTGAATTTGTCCTTTTCAAATGATGCTGTCTATTTATCTGCATGATTTTGAATTTGGTCCTGGTCTCCACAGAAGCCATTTCACCATCCAGCCTGGCTTCCTCCATTCCACTCTCTCTTCCACTGAGCTATTATGGGAAATACTGAAGAGAACTGGGCCAGGATCTGGCTCCTGCTGAGCTCCACCTGTCTCACCTCCTCAGCTTGACCAGTGTCACCACTCCTTGAATGCAGCTTTTCTAACCTTTTGTGATGACTTTGCAGGGGTTACACCCAGAGCAAATGTCTTTGTTTGCTCACAAGACAGTTTCAGGCAGTGCCCAAATCCAAGTTATGAGCAGCTTCTGCTTCATCCTCCACTACACCACTTGATCCTCAGACAAGGGGTTGATCTGACGTGAGTACCATGACATAAACAACAAAACACGAATTTGATGTGAATATCATAACCAAGTGATGCCTGTTTTTAACCACCTTATCTTCCAGTTACCAGCAGGTTTGTAACAGGATGCCTGTGTCATCAGTTTGAGGTTCTTCCTTCCTCCACCCTTTGAAAACAGGTACTGTTTTCAGTTTCCTCAGTCATCCTCACTCCCTCATGTGTTCCCAAGTGCCCCACAGACTACTTGTTCCTTGGGTTCCATGAAGCAAACTAATATGTAGCTGTCTGTTTCCTTTCCTTAGCCTGCAGTCCTCTCGTGATGTCAAATTCAACCTGGCTAAGCAGCTGATCACATTTTCTTTGCAGGAAGATGAAACAAAGACAGCACTGAATGCTTCAGACTTTTCTGCACTGCTGTTTGCTCTCTTTCCTGTTAACTAAAGCGCTTGTCTACTCCTTCAACTTTTCTTTATCGTACATTTCCTATTGTTACCATCCATCCTCCTTATTAACTGAAAATCGTTTTGCATCTTAGCCTTTTTTGATTTTTCACCCCAACCCTGTGCTACTCCTTTATGACTCTTCTCAGGTGATGCCCGTTTCCACTCTCTGTATGGCTCCTCTTGAATTTCAAGCCATAAAAATAACCCAGATTCATCAATATGCTTTTGAATGTGCTTCCTCCGCTTCCCTTACACGTGGGTTGCATGGAGAGCTGCATATTCTCTTCTGAAAAATGACCCTACAAATTTAGTGTAAAAAAATCTAAGGAGTTTCAAGAACTGAAGTTTCTGAATGGAGCCTACGCTGTATTCCAGCCACTCTTGCTCAAGTAGCATTCTAGGGTTTTCAGACAGGTGTGGGTTAAAATTCACCAGTTTCACGAAATCCGTAACAGCTGCAGAGCTGTTTGCTCCTCTTTATCAAGAGGAAGTGATCAGAAACACTACACTGAATACAGCTATCTCTAGGGACACAGCCCGAGTCACAGGCTGCTAAGCATTTGCACTTAAAGCTGTTGCAAAACGATCTCCATCCAACTGAATAATGTCTGCTGTTTGCTAATTAAAACCCAAGCACAAAAAGGCCAAAATCCACTCACCGATTTGCCTTCAAGTTGATTTAGGAAGAGTCTGTTTGGAAATTCACCATTTTTTAAAAAGCTCAAATTCACCTCAATTGATTTTTCACTCTAAGGCACACGGAGTTTTTCCACATCACAAAAGCACAGGCATTACTCACGTCTTGTCATTTCATCATTTTCTTTGCAAATGGTCTGTTTCAGCTGCTCAATCCTCATCTTGCAAGACATTATTTTCCATCTCTGAAAAAGAACATTCAGCAACTCTAGGGCACAAACGACTTCAAACACGCTGAACTAATGATTAACAACAAAGCCAGCAGCTTTAGTGCAAAAGTAGCAGGATGCTCTCAAATGGATCAAACAACTAAATATTTCATATGGTGTTTTGTGCACAGAAGGATGCCACAAACACAATGAATGCTTACTATAAAGTCAATTGGTAAAATAAGTTATTGAGTAAGTATCTAGTGAGAAATGAAACATTCACACAGCTTGGAACACTCTGCTTGCAAAGCCCATTTCAGTTTTGCTTACAACAGGCTTGTTGGGAAAGCAACGCAATGCCCTCAAGGTAAATTGTAACTTTAAACTATGAGATCTAGGAATTCAGAGGGTTTAAAAACCATGGGACACTTAGAGCAACTCACCAGCTGATCAGTTATTTCTTTCCCTTCCATGGCCTTCAAAACACTAGAGGAAAAAACATGATTGAAAGTTTTATGTCTATCTGGACTCTGTCTGTCTCCAGCAACAGTGTGTTAAAGAGATTGTTTTCTTTTATGAGATCTCTTAGCTTTCATATCAATTTAATAAATACAACTTACTGTTTTTGGAATTCTCTCTGTTTGGTTTTAAGATGCATCAGCCTTTCTTTCTTGTCTGAAAACCTGGAAGAGATTAAATTCTTTTATTGATATTTTGCACAATTACAGCACTGTAAGTTGTCTGAAAAAGATAATAAAATTGAAGCTTGGGGATTCTCCAAACCTCAGCTATCTGTCTTCATCTTGGCAAGTAATGGCTAAATGTGTAAAACTCCTGCAGAATTCTAGAGCACGTGTCTCAATGGAATGGCAACAGAACTTCTAAGCTGTGGAAACATCAGAGTGTGGAATTATGAAACTTGTAAGCAAATTACTGCTATTTCTAGATTTATAGCTTAGTAAGGTCAGTACTTTGTGTGTTACAAAAAACATAGAGTATTTTAAAAACCTTCAGCCACTGGAGAAATTAATAGAACTATCTCCCATAGTCCATGACGCAAATGTCTGCTTCAGCTCTGCTTCACTGGATTCCGGGCTATGGGAACTGCAGAGAACTGATCAGAAAGGAATTTTTTTAGGATTCACCATCCTGTGTTTTCACTCTTTGAGTATGCAGAAGCCACGTTCTGCCCCCCTAATGGTTCCACAATTCATTCTCTTTTCCTCTGCAATGTGTAGAATTAACAATTTCATCCTAATAAAGGTGTGATATTTGCAGATGCCCCATCCCTGGAGGTGTTCAAGGCAAGGCAGGTTGGGGCATGAAGGTGCCCCTGCCCATGGTAGGCAGTTGCAACTAGATGGTCCTTAAGGTCCCTTCCAACCCACCCCAAACCACGTGATTTTATGTAACCATGTTACTTTTATTTCATGGACATCTAAGCCTTTTTAGAAAGAATAGTACACTAAGCCTTGGCAGGATAACACCTCAGGCTTCCCTCTCTGCTCCACTGTGGATTTGATTTCAGGTGGAACTTCAAAATGCTTCCCTTTTTCCCTTCAAGTGCTGAAATCTGAAAGCTTGGTGACTACCTTTGGATTCAGAGTGTGTGTAACCACCCTTCCAGATGACATTAGCATTAGAACAACAAAACTGCTGGCTGCTGCTTCTGTAGTCAAGCAAAAATATCTGTTTTCCTTCCAAAACAAACCAAAACCAAATGCAGGTGCTTGGCATAAAAGCCAGAGGCCACACGTGAGCTGGAGGAATGTGGTGCAACTGGAGCCCGGCTGCTCAGCCCAGCGCGTCCCTTCTTCCTGTGTGTCCTCACGCCAGGAGTCATCATGGAAATGACAAAAGGCACTGCATGAGCCTCCTGTTTACCACACAGCAGCGCACACCTACTGCACCCTGACCTCTGGCTGCCACCAAAAATCCCTTGGCCCAGAAACACAGAGCTCAGCAGTCACACAGTGAGAACGCTGGGGTAATTTGGCAATTCTTGGTTTCAGAGCTGGATTAATGGGCACAGACTATGACTGAACAAAATTACCCAATTCCCTTCCACCACATCAGCAAAAAGTTGAATGATCTGTCAAAGAATATAGGGATAAATTAAGTTTTGACTGTGGAGGGAAGACAGAAATATTTGTGAAAGCCTGTAGAAATTACAGCTCACCACACGCTTCGGCAGCGATGTCAAACAGCTCATACCAACTTCTCCGGCAGGTTTCTCCTAAGCAAACATTTCCATTTCTTTATATAGCTCTGATTTCAATTGCATTGCATCCTGCAACTCGTTTTTCTTTATATATCTTTAGCCTTTCAATTTGGCAAAGAAACAAAACGTCAGATGAATTATTATAGGAACTCTCATAAAATGTAAACTGAGAAGAGAGAACATCTCAAATTACCCATGAAATGTTTTTCTTTCCTCAAGTCTTATCACATTAAGGTGAGATTTTCTATGGTTACCTGGCTTATTTCCACATGGTCATGATTAGAGAGAAGCAACCAGAAAGAGGGGCTTCCTATCCTACAGGAGTTGATTAATGCTGAAGGAGTTGAGGGCACTACACTCACTATACCTCTCTTGCTGCAAAAAGTCACTTCTCCTAATCATAACCCACAGCTCTGAGAAATCAAGACAGACTCAGACGTCACAATTATACTGTCTTTGGCTTTTGCCATCTGCAGGCACACAGGGCAAAGCAATTCAGTAGTCTGGGAAACACACTCCGAGAATTTATGCACATGACAGGCTGCAGGACACTCCCAGGAGGAAGAAGAACCTCCAAGCCGAAACCACCATCGAGATGCCAGCTTGGATTTTGAATATACAACACATTACTCATGAAAAGAAGAATGTCAGTGACTACTTCACTGGAGGAGACTTCTGGACTTCTCATCCTTAATTGTAGCTCTCCTTTAGTAATTAATCTTAACAGCTCCTCAGTCTCTCCCCCTCACAGATACTGGGTGTGATTTTTGCCAGACAGATGAAAAACTTCCAGTTTTACTGTAGCTCTTCTAAAAATTAGCGCACAAAATAGTCCAATGAAATCTGAAATAATTAGAACATGAAACCATTTGTCTTCGTATAAGAAAAATTCACAAGAAAATTCTGAAAATAAACCACTGTTGAATACAAGGAGTAATGTTTGCTGTCTTTACATTTAACTAGGATGATAATAATCTTTTCCCCCCACCTGTAACACTTCAAAAAGACAAATGGGAGGCCCAGGTGCCCCCAAACACTTCCACATTCTAAATTTCTCACACCGAGCCACCCAGCAAAGCCCTTGTCATGACACTCCTCCAGCACTGGTTGATCTAAAATTAACCCAGGTACTACTAGAAGTCATAAAATAAACAACTAAATAACGATGGCAGTAAACACAACTTGAAATGCAGCCAGTGAACTGCACCCGGCCCTGCACGGCTTTGCTGTCGTGGTGCTTGGTCACCATTTAAAACATCTCCCCCTTTCCCAGGGCTCACATCACAAGAAATTCAGAGACACCCACAAAGAGCAAAGAAATTTGACCTCTGGAGTGACAGGGTCTTGCCCATTCTTACATCAGTCATTCCAAATACTAATTAGAGAACGCAAACAAAATATTTCAGGCACAGTTTAAAAATAATCCCATTATCCTCAAAACTCAAGAAGCTTTCCACCTGACACAGAGTGTTCCTGCTGCCATCAAGCATATTTAGGTTGTTCACACTGTTATTCATCATACAGGTGTGCTGCTCCTTTAATTCATTAAAATAAATTTGCCATTTTTAATGAGTTGCACTACTGCAATTCATTCATGGAAAAGTTCTGAGCAGCAGGAGACACAAAGCTTGGGGAAATGGAGTGTGTAGCGAGGCCTCAGGTTAAGAAACCAGAAGTGATCCACACAGATGGAACAGTGATATCCAGGCGGGGGGGGGTGAGAGAGAGAGGAATAAAAAAAGGGATTTAATTATTGTAGTTAAATATACATCATAAATATACAGGAGCTTTTCCAGCTACAGACAAATGGGGCAGTGAAAGCATCTCAAGAGGATGCAGTGACAACTGTCAGACAGAAAAGCTGATCCTGTCTCATGTGAGAAGATAAAGAGGGTTTTCTCTTACACTGCTGCTGCTGGTACTTTGGCTAAAGCTGCTTCTTTATGACTTCATTTTTCTGATGGGCAGAGACTTCTTAAGCCTTGGTTAATACAGAAAAACGGTGGTTCAACTCTAACAAAGGCTACAATTGAATTTCTATAATTAAACCTGGTGTTTAGCCAAAAACCTAAGGCTACAAAAGAGATAGGGAAAAAACCAAACTTAATTTATCTTCCAAACTCCATATCCGATCTTTTCACAGAACCTGCAGAAAACCCCAAGCAGTCTCACACAACTACACGTTTTCCACGTATTTTAGACAGACTAAATGTAATTTGTGGTTCTACAACACAGTTTTTTTATATAAAAAAAGAGAAAGCCCTTCCAGTGGCAGACTAAGGTCTCCGTTCAGTGAGCTGACTCACACTGGCTCACACCCTTTTCCCACTTCCGTGGCTGTTAATGGGTGAAAGACACCACTGTCCCCTTGTTTTTGAGGACACAAGGAGCCTTTGGAGCGAGGACACCACCATTCCACACACTGCTTGCCACCTTCCCAAAATAGCTCCAGGAATCACTCCCAACAGCTGCTAACGAAGCTATGAGCAAGGGACCAAGAACACGGTGTCAGCCAGGAATCAGAGCTATTCCAGACATGGCACTGGGAGACTTTTTAAGAATCTGGGATGGACACGCTGTGAACAACAGCAATGGAGGAGCCATCTGAGTCATAGCATGAGAAAATTTGTTTATGGGCATAGCACTCATCCAGTCACCCTCACGTAGAGCCAGTGATCCAAAGGGAATAGGACTGCACATGATTAACTCAAGTGGAGTATTTTTTGTAATCCTAAAGGAGGGGGTGTCCATGTTTCTGGCTATACACACGAGAAAATGTTTATTTTCTTTCTCACACACCTTCCTAATTTTGCTTAACGATTTAGAAAAGTACTGTCTTAAGGCGTGTTACCGAAAATAGGTAGCCCATTTAAAATAACTCACTGCACGGGTCTCTTTGTGCCCTGAACTGCCTGAAGCTTCTGTGGCTACACAGACACGGACACATCCGCTGAGAGCTGCACCTGACTGAGTGAAAGTCGGCGTGATTTCTTATTAATTATTATTAAAGCTGTTATTATTGCAAGGCTTGTGCCGAAGGTCCTGCTGTGTCCGCCCCCAGCCCCGCGCTGGGCCCGGCAGCTCCCGGAGCGTTCCCCCGCCCACACCCCGAGCCCTCCGACCTCCGTTTACCACCCCCGACCCCCGAGCCAGCGGGGA
>VZRN01003298.1:325849-350134 GCA_013397935.1 Dasyornis broadbenti
CCCCGGCCCCGCTGCCCCCGCCCGGCCCCGCGGGCTGCGGCCGGCGGCCGCTGGGAGCCGCCATGTTGGGCGCCGCGGGTCACGTGGGACGCTGTTGCCGGGCAGGGCATTGTGGGAAGGGGCGCTGAGGCGGCGGGCGGGAGCTGGGGAGGGTGCGGGGTGAGCAGCGCTCCGCCGGGAAAATCCTGATTTTGGTGTAAACTGCGCCGTTTGCCTTCTGCAGAAGGAAAGGTAGCACCCATGTCCCGCTCCCAGAGCGAGGTGGGTGTTGTATTCCTTTTCCTGGGGCTTCACAGCGGGTAGCCTCAGCTACTCAGCCTAACCAGTCAGTAACGCTACTGCGGGGATTACGGCTACCAATCCAAACACGGCCCTATATTTACACAATAATATCCAAACCGCCTTGTACAAGGAGAAAATACAGATGCACATCCTTAAAACTGACACATGGGTCGGTCTCCTCACCCCAGCCTCAGTGGTGCAGCGGGAATGAGGAGTTGAATACATAGGATGAAGTAGGGGTGAGGAGCAGGGAGCTACGCCTCTGCATCAGAGAAGGATTTGGGTGGGAAGGGACCTTAAAGATCATCTCATTCCAACCTCCTGCCCCGGAAAGGGACGCCGTCCACGATCGCAGGTTGCTCCAAGCCCTGTCCAACATGGCCTGGAACACTATCAGGGATCAAGGGACAGCCACAGCTTCTCTGGGCAAACTGTGCCAGAGCCTCACCCCACTTCTGAGCAAAGAATTTTTTCCTAATAACTAATATAAACCTACTCTCAGTTTAAAGCCATCCCCCCCTTCTATCTGTAGTGCAAAACACCAGGCAATTGGAGGAGACAGAATCCACACAAGCCAGAATATCTTAAGGCAATATCCCCTTTCCCAAAAGAAACCCAAACCCAAGAACAAAACATGCCTTAACGTTGTGGTTGGGTTTTGGTTTGTTTCTAAAGAGATTCTGAGCCGACCCAGCCTATATTTTTTCCCCTTCCTAGTGTTATCAAACACTAGCAGGAACAGCACTATGGAGGTAGCACTAAGATTGTTGTTTTTAAAACGAGAGTAACCATAACACGCATGAACTTAATCAGTAGCTCAGTGAAAAGGCACAGAGCCCATTTCTTATCTCTAAGGCTTTATCCCTACTTCTAAAGAGCACTAATTTTACCAGTGAAATCATGTGGCAAACTCTTAAGCAAAATGTGTTTCTTGAAGAAGGCTCGTCTTAGATAAACCTTTATCCCCAGCACCTCTGTAAAACCAGAGGGTTTTCACTTACAAAAGATTATGATAACTGAAGTTCATCAGCTATTACAGCTACAGTGCAAATAGATGTCCAGCCCATGACTGTGGAAAGTCTCCAAGTGTTAGAAAGCAAACAGAAAAGTAAGCTTGTGTTTGAAATAGACTTGAGTGTGGAAATCCAGTGTTTGACAGAGAAACTGATAACAGCTAAGAGCAATTTATCATGAGGAAGTACACAAAGATTTTCCAGACGTTTTTTCCAGAGAAGCAAAGAGATAGATATATAAAAACACTTGTGAGAGACACATAACAGATGCAGAAGATGAAGTCACACCCTCACCGAATCAGAAATAAACTTGTGGCAGTAAAACTAAGCCCAGCAAGACCCTGTTCTCTGATGAGCCATAGCCCATCCTGTGTATTTCCAGCAAGGACAGAAGTGGCTTTTGGCCTGGGTTACACTTAAGTCATCTAAGAGCAACCTCTAGTGGCGTTTCCAGACAGGCACCACACCTTCAGGAGGGAAGGACACAAGACAAACTGTGCTGGCTTGCTTCCAGGGAGTTTCCAGAACAGCCATGGGATAGGCTTTGCACTATTCCTGCTCACATCCCCACTCTGAGCAGGACACCTTCTGAAAAGAAAGGCTTGAGTTCAAACCAAGTACAGCAAACCCAATTGTTTTTGCTCCAAAATTACCAGATAAAGTGCCATTGGCTGAACTCTGGTTAAATAATACAGATAATTAAGTTATGAGCATCCAAGGCTTTTTGTATTTTCCTCAAATCCATTTTTAACAAATTTCCAAACAAACATGTTTTTGTCTGCACCAAACTCCCATCATCTGAGGACATTTCACTAACACAAATGGGGTTTCCTTAAAATCTAACTTGTGTCATGTCAAACTAAATAATTTAATTAGTCACCCCTCCATCCACAGATTTTTCTAGGTCTATTCCAGCAGTCAGGAACAGGAATATCTTCTCTGTAAAAGGAAATCCAACATCACACAGCAGAGTTTACCCAGCCAGTAGAATCAGAGCGATTCAGCACATGTCCTCTAAACAGCAAAATCACACTGGATTTTGTAAGCCATAGTATATATTATAAACAATATATTATAAACAATTTTGAGCTTAAACATGAAAACACAACATTGCAGGAACAATTCAGGACACTTAGAGCTGAGGATTTTGATTAAACCAGTTTGAAGTGCAGTGTGGATTCACCTGTTCAACAGGGAAAGAGATACAAAGCTTCTACTACAAAATATTTTTAAGTGCCACCTTAATATACCTTCTGTTAAAAGTGCATTCATTTATAAAGTTCTTTAGCTCGACAGAAATTATCAGAACTCAGGTGGATTACAGACATAATCTAAAAGAAGAAGAGAACATTTTACAAACTATAGAAAGGCATCAGCATATGTAGCATTCAAAATTTGCTTAATAATCCACAAGTGTACAACTGGGTCCAGGAATAGCCTTGGCTTCTGTTCCATGCACAGCAACACAAACCCAGGTGTTATTCTGGATTGCTTTATGAGCCATGTCATGATGGTTTCTTGAAACCTTTTAAAATGGGGTAGATGTTCTCAAATGCCTCGTAGATTTCAGAACGGTCTTTTGCTCCTAAATGGACATTTAAGAAAAAAAAAAAAATAAAACCAAGAATTAACAGCGTGCTGAGAATAACAATGCAATTTAAACCTAGTAAGATTACAAACCATGAAGAAAACCCAGGAGATTGAAAGCACCTTACTGTTGAAGGCAGAATTTCTATCTGCCACCTCAAAGAACAACTTCTAGCTTGCTTTGCTTTAAGACTAGTTTTGTTTAATCTGTGGAACCAAAACAGCAATTTTCTCCTCTTGACAGGTGCAAAATACTGGCTTTGAAGAAGGAAAAAAAAAAGCAACTGAGCACCACCAAGGTGTTATCTGCTTAAGAATAACAGCCCTGCCTGTTGATAAGGTAAGTGGAAAAGTAGAAACAAGAAATTAAAGGCCTTTATTTCATACTGGAAGTTGTCCCACAGTTTGAGAACTCTTCTTCTCCAGCTCTGACAAGCCATTTTAGGCTGTGTTAGGACATCTTTGATTTTGAAGCCTTTTCTACAATAGCGCAAACAAATCTTTAATACCAAGTCTTGCATACAAACTGCAGTGCAGGAACATTCCTTGCCAGTGGCACTTCTCATGCTGGTCCAACGAACATCAGCTACAAGAAAACTGCATTTAAGTGAACTAAAAGTTGAATTAAGCCCTGCTCAGGTTGAATGTGTAAACCTTTTCTCACGTCCTCACTTGGACATGAATAATACTTTCAAACATAAAGTTACATTCTTGATTAGGGGGAAAAAACCCTCACAGCTCAGCAAATTCAGTTTTGTCATTGCAGTTGGGCCCAGTATTCACAGAAAAGGATTTACTGTGCAGCAGGCCCAGAAGCAAGGGTGTCACAATTAGTGTACCCCAAAAAAATGCAAATATCAGTGGAATGGAACTGACCGGTATGATTTTACTGTACCTAAGAAGGTGCTGGACATTGGAGGGGGGAAGCATTTCAGCTGTGCCCTGAGTGTCCCATTCCTCACTTAGCTGAGCTCATGCCTGACTTATGGTTGTGAAAATCTCTGGCTAAGGCAGGCACTTCTCTTGTCTTCCATATATCTCAAAGCTGTGTTGTGAATATAAATACAGCATTCATAGCTTCTGGGAAAAAGTATCATTTACCTTGCAGTACATCTGAATAGAAGCATTTTCATGAGCTTCACAAAAAGGATGTGCCAGGAGCTCTGGAATTCACCTTTTTTGACCTGGGATCTGAGGTACAGGTATCTGCTGAGCACACTTATTCAGCAAAGCTTTTGCCTCCACAAGTGTTTTGCCAAACAGTCTGGAACAAGCTCTTGGATCTCCACCCTTTCCTCTGATAATCCCTACTAAATGTTGTCAGTGAAGTGTTTTAAGAAGTTTGTTTCCTGTCCAAGCAATTTTAAATTGCTTATTGTGAGGTTCCTATTTAAGTGCCTGAGTAGTTGCTGGCATGTCAGCATCCTGTTGGCATCCTGTACATTGGCACGTGGCATCAGGCTTTGAATAAAAAAAAAATACTTAACATGGAAATCTGAGACTCTATAGATGAAACAATACAAGATTCTAGTGCAACAATACTGATGTTATCTGCAGAAAGCACAGATAAGCAGCAGCAGCCATTAAAGAGATCCCTGAGTGGCTTTACTGTGGCAAGATGCTAATTTTTAGTTAATGTTTAATTTAAATGCTGTCTCAGAAAATGAGGTAGCATTTGGCTACAGACATAAAGAGGCACCAACTTACCAGTCAGTACGACCTTTCCAGACACAAAGATAAGCAGCACGATCCCTGGTTTGACCATCCTATAAATCAGGCCAGGGAACAGTTCAGGTTCATAGCTGTTCCAAAGCAAGCAGGTAAGATTAGTGAAATGCAAATGCTGTTTTAGTGTTGTATGAATAAAATGCTCTTTAATTACACTAAGAATAGAGTAATTAACCCCACAGATTTTAGCAAGCTGCCCTGAGAAAGGCAAGTCAGGTTTTAGATATCTTGAAGAGAAACCTGTTAAACCCAGCTGGAGCTGGTGGGAGATCTACCTTCATGCTGACTTTTAAAGACTTGTGAGCTACTTCTGATTTTCCATGGCATTGAAACTTTTATTGTAATCTTCAAACAGTCCTCAAATCATGGAATGGTCTGTGTTGCAAGGGACCTTAAAGATCATCCATTTCCACATCCTGCCATGGGCAGCGACACCTTCCACGCTCCCAGGTTGCTCCAAGCCCCATCCAACCTGGCCTTAGGCACTTCCAGGCATGGGGCAGGCACAGCTTCTCTGGGCAACCTGTGCCAGGGCCTCGCCATCCTCACAGTAAATCCTTCCTAGTCTGCAAAGAGCCCTTATCGGGAAGCATCTTGTGCAACTAAGACAAGATAATAGCTAAGTGTGAATATTTAATATATATTTAGTTCCTAAATTGAATGCAAACTGTTAGATGCAGCACTAATAAAAGACAACTGAATTTTGGATTTGTCAGTGCTAAAATCTTCATCCTTTCCTGATGGCAATATCTAGTTTTGAACAAGCTGATCTTGCAGGCTGAGCGTGCCCATCACTCAACTACAGTTTTACTTTCAATTCTTGGCTAATGAACAGCCAAACAGAACCAAAACAATATCCCAGAAAAAACGCAATACGGTTGCAATTCTGTATTTTGCAAATGCACCTTGGCTTCATGCCTGAAGGTTGGAAACCTTATCCCTGCAGACAGGCATCTGCTTTGCTGGGAGTTAAGAGGCCACCTTGGTATTAAAAGTGCACAGTGCAGCAAGGGCATGGACCAGGCTGGAGCAGCTGCAGACCCTGCTCCAAGGTGCACAGGGTGGTAACCACATCCCACAGGGAATTCCACATACCTGCTGAACTGCTGGTGGGTGAGAGCCAAGCCCTCCAGCCGGATGGGGAATCTCACATCACAGCTCCCCACCATATTCTGGATCTTGAAGTCCAAGAACCTGGCAGGGAAGCCAAGCTTCTGCACTACTCGTGCAAATTTCCTGGCTGCCAGCCGTGACTGCTCTTCGCTGAAGGAAGAAACCTTTAATTGTTATCTCCAAACAGTCCTCAAATTATAGAATCACAGAACAGTTTGGGCTAGAAGGGACCTTAAAGATCATCTCATTCCACCCCCTACCATAGGCAGGGACACCTTCCACTATCCCAGTTGTTCCAAGCCCCATCCAACCTTCCAGGACACTTCCAGAGATTGGGCTTTTCACCGAAGGAAGAGCATAGGGGGGGGAAAAAAAAAAAAAAAAAATCAACTTTGATTATTGCTTTCCTCTGCTCTCAAGGTGGAATTCAGTTTATAGCCACCACCGTGCTAATCTGCACTCCAGAAAAAGAGATCCAGCTGCTCAAAAATAGCAAGGCTCTATCCCCACAACTGCTGCAGGGAGCTAAAATGAGTAAGGCACTTAGTCATTCACCTTCCTGTGGTCTGGTTGAACCCACTGGAGATGTTGCATCACCCAGAAGTTCCCCTTTTGAGAGGTTTCTCAGTTCCTCAAAACAGCTTCTCAGCACTGATCCAAGAACTGACTGCAGGTAACAGTACCATCACCTAACTAGGGTGGTGATTGGGGCTGGAGGTCTCCTAAGCATAAGTTAATTAATTCTAATTGACAGTTTTGGGACATAAAAGCCAAGGCAATGTTCTGGACTTCAGGGGGAAAAAATAAAGTTTCAGAGTACAGAAATAAACATTGCTTTTCCCCAACTCCCCTTTTCTCTAGAGGCAGATGTGTTGACTGGTGAACACAGACACTGAAGAGAGACTTGACAGACACAAGTTATGTCCTAAACACTTTCAAAGTCAGTGAGAAATGCAAATAATCCCTTAACAATTCCTGGGAATTTTAGCAGCTTTTCTGCTGATGTCTGCTCAGCTCAATCTAAATTCAGGGGCAGAAGTACATAGCTCAGAAATTGCCAAGGTGCCATCATGAAGAAAGCAAGACTTTTTTAATACCAGTGTTCCACTTTTTCTTGCAATTAGTCCTTTGCTAGATATTTTAAACAAGATTTTTCAGATACTCTCCATCAGAATATATGCATAACTGCAAGACCCAGACCTTTAGAGGGAAGGGGAAAACCAGAAAAATACCTTTTTGCTCCTGTGCAGACCATTTTTCCTGAACTGAAGATGAGGGCTGTTGTTCGTGGTTCCCTGATTCTCATGATCACAGCAGCAAACCTCTACAAATTTAAAGGGAGTCCAGACAGGAATTTAGCTGGTACTGTATTTCTGTTCAGTCTTGCAACGATTAACACTTTCAAAGCTTATCACAACACATATTTGCTTTTTATGTGCTTTTTTACCACGCTAAAGTTATTTTCCACTCTGCTAGGAGTAGGGGAGTTAAGACCACAGTCCCAGGACCATTGGGATCCTTCAGCACTGAGAAAGGGAAGTGAGGGTAAAGATTTGAATCAAAGATTTACCTTTGGGTTATACTCTGCATTTCTGGCATTCAGAGCTATGTTCTTCAGATCCAGTTTACAAGCCAAGTTTACAGTTGACACAATATTCCTGAGGAATGACAGAAGAATTTTCTCATTGCAAAAGCCAGCCACTGCAGAGCCACCCCCCAGCAGTATTGGCTTGATGTGGGGTCACATTCCAATTAAGAATTGCCATCAACTGATTTCCTGCCTGTCTCTTTCCCACTCTAGCATCAAGCTACTTTTGGCAAAACTTAAGGAATTCAATACCAAAAGTGCACTTTGAGATATAACTATAATAATTTCATAACAAGGTATGAAATTATTAGTCCCTGAAATCCAAGTTTGTGTGTCTTCCAATAAATACATCACTGAAGTCTTTCACAGTTTTGGATTGAATCTTTACTGGCTGTTTAGAGTTACTGCAGCACCGAAGGCAGGTAAGGGTGTGTTATTTTCTAGACGTATAAATTACTCCACACTTGCTCTGTCCTAGACAGGACAGCATCTTTTAATGAGCCCCTAGTTTCTCACAGTCATGCCTCTTTACTCAGTTCTGTTTCCTTCTTTTAAAAAAGAGAGCGACATCTTTAAACCCCTGGAGTCTGCTGGCATCCTTTACCTTCTCCTCCACGTAAGAAATCCTCCTTTTCAAGTATTTTCATATTTTCATCCAATATTGTCTGTCCATTTGCTCCACCTCTCCCCCTCCAAGAGGAGTAACTGCCCCTGTAGTTTTTTTGCTTAAGACCAAGCCATGCTTGCTACATTCTCCTAGTTAGAAGTCAGAGCAACACCTTGCAGTTTAAGCCTAAACTCTGGCTATGGTTTAGGGAACATAAATCATACATAAACTTACTGTAGCTGAGGAACTATTCCAGAGCTTTCTGAAGCAGATGTTGCGGGGGTCATAGGAGTCATTGGAGTCAGGGGAGGACACACACCAGATGCCTCGGGAGATGGCTGAGCTACACCTGGATGTGACAAGCTGCTTTCATCCGTGGAAATACCACTGTGCTCATTACTTGGTAGTGACCCATCAAGCTCTTTTTGCATTTCATGACCATCCTCAGAGAGATTTTGTTCTTTGTTATCTTGGGTGACATCTGGAAGAAAGCTGAGATCCACTGAGGAAAAGTCTGTATGAAGCTCCTTGGGCTGACTAAACTGGGAACCAAACATCCCATCTTCAGCTGTTTGAATTGGAAGTTCTACATCATAAGGGCTCATAGGAGTGAACAGATGAGAACTAGTGGAGAAGTCATCCTTGAATTAAGAAAAAGTGCCATTAAGGGTCTTGTATTAAAACAGTTACTTTAGCTGGGAGAGTAAATTAAGATTAATCTTCAATGAAGAAGTTTCAATAATTTCCACCCCAATACATATTACAGCAAAGAATAGTTTTAAGATTGAAAGTGTGTTCTTTGCTTCTCTGTGAGTGTATAAAAATCCAGATAACTTGTATAATGGAGATAGGCATTTTCCCATCACATTCCATGGGCACTCTAGAGTGCTCCTGGGAGAGCACAAACTGAGAAATGCTATTCACCTCCAGCTGTGGCTCCTGGTACAGTGCTGGCACTTCACCCTTCAAAGCCACTGTCACACCTCAGCTATGCACACAACCACATCATCACACTCATGTGTTTTTCCAAGGAAGACAGACAGCATTTTCTGGCTGCCTTTACCTCCCATTCCATTTCTTCTCCCTGCTAGCGGGGGACAGTGTCAGCATTGGATTCGTGCAACAGAGGGCAGCAGCTCACAGAACCAGCAGCAGTTTATTGCTCAGCTCCTGGAGGCCACCAGCCTGATTGAAGCCATAGATGAGAAGATGGTCCTAAAAAAAGCCTCACCACAGTCAGCAGAACCAGCATCCTGCCCTGCATCAAGCACACAACACACCTGCAAGTAAGCTCTTTCATACTAATGTCCTTCTTTATCAACTATTTATTATTAAAAGCTGTTTAAAAAGCATCATCATATTGATGAGGCAAGAGTTTCAGGATAGGATTTATTCCCTCTCCATTGGTGCGTAAGCCTCTGCTCACTGAAAAGCTTCTTCCTGAAGGTGATTTCTGCCAACAACCACAGCAGGTGACAGCTTGGACTAAAGAATCCATACAAGAGGTTTTGTGTTTAATCAGGCATTTTTAGGTTCAAGAGCCAGAAGGACTTGAAAAGTCCAAGTGCAAATCAGAACAGGGAATGGTGCATTACACTGAGGCCCTTGAATTGGCAGCAACTGCCTGACCTCCAGCAGGAGCAGGATTTCCAGATCAGTGCTTCCCAGCCCTGAGCTAGTGCTGCTCTCTTCTAGTCAGCTCACTTGGCAACCCAGCCATGCACACGGGGAGATCTCTGCTCCTGCTTTGCAGTATATTTGCCTGCAGACACTTGGAAAACTCCTGCAAAGTGACAAACCCTCCCTGAGAACCCTTACTAGCCCGAACACAGATGCAATCAGGTGTAGCTCAGAAAGCATTACAAGCACTTACATTCAAAACTGCTTCTAAAACTGATTTCTAAATGCAGAGCCCTATACAAGATCAGGTGGGGCAGGCTGCTGTTGAGTAAGTCTAGGTACTTCTTCACCCTTTGGAAATTAGGATCCAAGAGCACTTTCTGAGAATTCAGATGAGCTATAAATGTATTAACAGTTACAAATATTATATTATGGAAGCACAAAAATACATTTATTTTATATATATATTTTTTTCAAGTCAGCAGGAAGCGAAGGAAGGCACAGTCTCTGGAAGAATTCCAGTGGGCTAAGGATTAGTTGTACAGGAGCTCATTAGGAAGGTTTTGTGCAAACCATGATGCAGAGAAAATGGTACCAAAAAAAAACCCCTGTGAGACCACTCACATCATACTAATGAGCATCAAAGAATGAATATAACAGGAAAAAAACCCCACAAACAACCAACCAATGCCAGTTTGTGACACATCTTAAAGAAGCTGATGGAGAAACGAGTGGTACTTGAGGCTGGAAGGATTACACAGCTGTAAAGTTTTTTAAAAAGTGAAGTAAATTGCATAGAGCAGGTAGAAACAGAAAGCAAGTTTTCCTTTCTGATCAGGTTTGCACCTAAGAGGTCTGAGGAAAAGCCCTGATAGGGTTAAGTGCTGGGGAATATTTTCATCTTGTCAGACAGATGCTCAGAGGCTGTGAAAGGGGCACAAGACCATGTTTGCATTGGGCTGGCTGCCAAGGGTTATTGCTATAGACTCTGGGTTAATTAACTTCACCGAAGGCCCCACCAACTGCATAGCTTTGGACATCTCCCAGCAGCTCCAGGGAGGAGATTTCACACACAGATCCTGTCTGAGATCCCTCAGTTTGGGGCAGCTTGAGGGGAAACAGCCTTTTTCAATTCCACTGCAGAAATCTCTGCAACTCAGGTGCACACAAATCAAACCCTGCTGCTTTAGGCAACAGAGTCTGATTTTTTTTTTTCTCCTCCCTTCAGTGACAGCACATATCTGCTATTATCAAGTATCCCAGCAAGGCTGAAATATAAAAAGCTCACTAACACTTATAAAACTTTGATAAAACCTCACCATATTATATACTTTGTGGGGGCATATTCAGAGGGCTTTACCCACTGCCACAGGAAGGTCTCTGGATTTAAAAAGCTTATGCTAAGCCTGTTTTCTGAGCTGAAAAATAGTTTATAGCAAGATATAAAGAAGTTTTGTTCCCTGAGTAACGATGATGCTCAGCTGTGGAGCCTACCTCTCTCCTAGTCCCTGAACCTGTTGTTCCTGCAACCACCTGAGATCGTGAGAACCATTTCAAATAACCAAACAATTAATTTTTGCAGACATTTACTAACCAGAAGGCAATGATCCGAGCCTCCCACCCTCTCAGTGCCCACACACACCAGCACAGGAGCTGGTCCTCGCAAGCAGCATCCGCTAAGCTTAAACCGCAAGAGTTTAAACGCCGCAGCAAAAGCATCATCCCTCTTGCAGCAAGAGCTACCTCCCGCTCTACAAAGCTCCTCCCTGTTCCCTGCAGCTCTGGAATAGCCCGAGGCAGGGAGGAGTCCCTCGGGACGGGGGAATTTCGGACTCAGCCCGCCAGGAACGCGGTGATGACGCAGTTGAGGCGCGGCTGCAGCAGGCCGTACAGCGCGGCGTTGGTGGTATAGTGGTGAGCATAGCTGCCTTCCAAGCAGTTGACCCGGGTTCGATTCCCGGCCAACGCAGACTCATTTTTGCCTTATTTTCTTTTTTTTTAATCCCTCTCACTTTATTTTTTTCTTTTCTCCCTTACCTGCCCGCTGCAGCTCTCCAGGTACTGCTCCAGCGGCGTCACACTCTCCATTGATACAACTACTGACCCAAACCTATCACCCCTTCTCCGGTTCCTCTTTTAACCCCCAGAGATAGCACCGGGGGCAGGTGTGGCTTGTCAGGGAGCAGAGCCCATCACAGCTGGGCTTTACCCCCATGAAGCAAACTTGGAGCCTCTCGCCTGCCCTAGGCGGGGCTGTCTGAGAGAGTTTGCTCTGTCCTGCAGGACTAGAGAAATCAGGGTGCTGTCGTGTGCTTTAGAGGAGCCTAAACCCCTGTTTCCAATGTCCTCTGAGCCTGCTCCCCTCTGCACGGCCGAAAAGAAGGGAGCTGGACCTGTAGTTTAGACCTTACACAGATGGTGCTTTTTAGCAAGCGTTATGTGCCACTTAGTTTCTCCCACCTGCCTCATCAAGTGCAATGAGGCACATCTGGTCCTTCGAGAGGAGTCCCCCAGCCAAAAGTATAAACTTCAAACTGAAGGCATTGTGTTGAAAGTTTATTCTCAGCTGGGCTAACACTGCTTGGGGGGTGGGGGAGAAAACCTTTACTTTTTACATTCGCTGTCTTCCCTGTGCAGACATTTCCTCTCTGGGGTCTATTTCCACCCTCTGTAAGTGATGATTTAGGGCCATTCCCTTTTCCTGTGTCCCGGTGAGAGGCAGCACGTTCCCAGGAGGGAATTCATGTTGAGTCTGGCTGATGGATGCTGTGGGAGTCTCGTGCTGCCAACATGGTTTGGTTTGGGCGCTGCTTGAGTCGATGCCAGTAGTTGCTGTCTGACTTGTTCCTACTCTCCTGTCCTGTTGCTGTGTGGTGATGGATGGATTTCTGTAGAGGCACAGCTGGGAACACATCCCTGTCCCTGCCTGGGCTGGTGGATGTGCTGACTATTGTGATCACTGCCCCTGTTGCTCTGCTAGACAGGATTTTGCTGTGAGATTTGCTTACAAACAGCAAGAGCTGAAGAAAACCTTTGGAAGAAGATGTCAAAACTCAGATATGCAGTAGGTCTTTGGGAGGTGCTGCCAAGATCTTCTCACTGCCCCAGAGGTGCAAAGGCTTGGATCAGTGCCCTTTATCCAAGGAATAGAGCATACATGGCTGATGAGCATCCTTCCCTCCTCAGGCAGCCTGCTGGGCTGGTTTGTGGTATTTCTGGGACTCACCTTACAATTTATAGGTGCCAAATCCTCCCAGCCCCAGAAAAATCCAGCCTCAAGCAGATTGATTTACATCACACAGCCTGTCCTGGAGCACCCAGGAGGCAAATCAGGCAGCGAAGCATTGAGAGGACTCGGAAAAGTTGTACCTTGAATTAGGGAGGCTGGTGGAGCTAGCTTGGATCAGCTCAGGATGGTTAAATCTAAAATGTCTCATTTAGGACTGGCAGGTGGTTGGGTGCTTGCAAACAGCTCTGTGGCCTCGGCTGCTCTGGCAGGCACAGCAGGATGGGGTACTGAGGGCTATGCTGGGGGGCTCTGCTGCCACCAGCAGTGACAGGCCCAGCCCTCACAGCTGCTTCCTGACAGTGGAGGCCTGCACTGCCCATCGAAATCACTGAACTGAGCACGGAGATTGTGCTGAATTTTGCCCTTGCAGTGACATCTCACTGGGACAGGAGGTTGGTGTGCCCCCAGTGTGTGACACTGTCACTGTGCTTAAGTTGGGAAGCTGGAATGCTGTGATGCTCCTGGGGCTTCCCTGGTGTGGCCCTGCCTGTAGCATTGTAGCTGCAGTGCTATGAGTTTCCTCAGCTAATTAATCCTTCATTGCAGAACCCCCTGGAGATGGGATATGTTCATCTTGCAGCCCCTGGAAACTGATATGTCTGCATTTTGTGAACCTGAGATAAAGAAGGTCAAATTATGGTGTTCAAGGGAGTGAGGCTACATCAGAGACGAACATAAAATACAAATCTCTTGATATCGGTGTTGTTTCTTGTCTTGAAATGGCAGGGGCACCAGGAAGTGCTGAGATTTTGGGTGACTCATGGAGTTTGGTGTCTCAGGTTAAATGGGTGTAAGATTGTTTACCCATCTAGAGGTAGGGAGGAAGTGAAAATGTTTGGAAAGCTGAGACATCATCGGAGGATCCAAGAGTCACACCGTGTGTGCAATTCAAATTTTCAGGATTGCTTTGCTGTAGGGGAAAAGTCTTCTGGACGCTGCCCAAGGGAGAACAGGTATGGCTGTGCCTCGGGAGGGCTCTGTGCTCACAGCCTCCTCTTCCAAGCTGGGCATCTGCTCGTGGTGCCCAGTGTGGGAGAGGCTTCATGAGTGGGTTGTGCAGTGATGTGAAGGCCCAGTGAGTAGTGATCTAGTGAGCAGGAGGCACTGAATCCCTGGGCTTCTCTCAGTTTCCCAGTTTCTGTGTCTCTCCTCCTTAGTCTTCAGAGGCATCATTCCTCCTCTGCTCCTTCCTTCTTAAGCAGGGGACTGACCCCTGGCATGAGTTGGACATTTAAAATTTAAAATGTACCACTTGGACCTCATGAGACCAACCTGCTTGATTTCTGATCATCAGAGTCAAATAATGTTAGAAAAGGCAACTATTTTTCTCATCCCAATTTTAAAGAAGATTATTTCTCTCTCAAACTACCTGGGGTTCCACCCACCCTTGTTTTCCCCCTAACCCCCTTTTTTCCCCCTCTCTCTTTCCCCCCTGCCTCACTTCTTTTCCTCCCCTACTCTTTTTCCCCACCTTTTTAATCCCCTTTGGAAAGCAGCAGCCATCCAGATCCCGGCCCGAGTGACTCATGCAGGACTGCTCAGAGCAGGGAAGGAGCCGCTGGAGGCAGCCCTTCCTCATGTCCCCGAGAGGAGCCGTGACTGGGTGATGAATCACTGCAGTGCAGAGTTACTGTGATGATGAATTGTCATGAGTCTTAATTAGCAAATGGGTTAATTTTACTTAGAAAGTTGATGATTAGTGCAACAATAAGTGCTTCGTGTATTCTTTGTAAGAGTCATTCAATATCACTCTGCCTTGGATAACTAATTGGGGAAGACTGTTCCACAGAGCTCCTGTTAGCACGCCTGGATTAGCCTCTCAAACATTTCTGTGGTAGACACTGCTGCATCACCTGGATGCTGTAATTTCATTAGGGGATGGGACTAATCACAGGAGACTTCCAAAAACCTGGAAGGGACGAGGAGCAAGTCAGTAAGGAAGCTCTACCTGTTTAATTCATCAGTGCTCTGCACAGCTGCCTTCTATTCTAGCATGCCCTAAATGCCTTGCTGCTTGCTTTGAAGTTAGTTAATCTGGTTCGGCTTTATCTTATCTTTTTTAGGAGCCAGTTTCAGAATTAAAATCTTGTGACTGACAGTGTTCTGCTTTCTGCTCTCCTGAGTTTTGTGCTAGACCTTTAAAGCTGTAATTGTCTCAGAGGAGTGTCGCTTGCTTTAGGTGTAGTTTGCATTTCCTGGTGCCCTCGCTGCCTGCAGTGTTAAAGCTCTGCCTTTGGAGCACGTAGAAGAGCAACTGAGAGCAGGACCATGTTCCAAGAACAAACCCAATATATTGTGCACAAGATGTCTCCAAATTCAGCACCTTTTAATTACTCCAGGACCCAGCACTCTTCTGTCAACGGCAGAATGCACATCTTGTGAAGGTTGTTCCCTCTGTGTGGTTTAGCCTTGTTTTGGTCCCTGTGCCTTGATTCCCATCATGTCAGGGATGTAAGCAGAGCGAGGTGCTGAGGGGGACCCCAAAGAGGGGGAGGAGCAGATGAGCTGCAGTGATGTCAGTGGGAGCAAAGGGTCTGTATGGAGCTGGCAAAGCTCTCAAGAAATGCCTGCAGCCCAAAAGACAGCTCAGAGAGAGATGCTGGAGAGCCTTTGGTCTGATATGTGTGACCATTACTCTCTCATACTTATCTGTCCCATAATACTCCATGCTAGACCTGATCAATGCTTGGCAGAATCAGCAGATACTGGATTTATTGCCAGGGAAGGAAAGAAGTTGCCATGACTACTCACCAAGTAATAGTGAGTAATTTGACTTTTAATGGTGAATTATTTAGTGTCATTAGGTTGTCCTGGTGTAAACATGAGCAGAATCAGGCCCATTAGATTTGATATCAGTGTCTAACTTGGCCTGGGTAAATCAGGAGTAACCCTCTGGCAGAGGTGAGGTTGCAATGATTGGAATGAGCTGGAATCTAGTTTAATTTCCCAGGTTTACTGAGAGATGAGAAGGGCTGTAAATTCCCATTTGCCCCTAGTGCTGTGTGCCCTCCCTGTATCAGATGATGCAGCCCAAATCACACAGCGGTTAAGGCTGCCTCATTGCCCTGGTTAAACTGGGGCTCTCTTATTCCCTGAAAAGGGCAGTAATGGGGGAATTTGATACTTTTTGCAAACATTAGTGGACTCTGAGCGTTTGTGTGCTAATTCATGTGCCTGCCATGCTCACTGGCAGAGACCAGGGTGTGTTGACTTCTGGATCAGGAAAGAAAATCACTTCTGTCAGATGGGAAAGGGGTACACTGGCCAGAAAAAAGCCAATTTTTTCTGGCTTCTACAGCTCTATTATGTGCAATGGAGACACTAACTGCCCCCATGTCAGAGAATTGCTGAGAACCAGACCCAGAGAGGATTGCCAAATCTTCCACTGAATGCCAGAGGAAGAAGCACTGTAAGTAAAAGTCATCTGTCTCAACCGAAAGGCTGAATGGTGACTTGAAAACTGTACAGTTAACTTCATTTAATTTTCCTATCTGCGTCAGGCAACAAACAGATTAAAGGAAGGCGTTCTGTGTGTTGTTTGCATAGAAATCCACTTGCCCTAGCCCAGCCTTGTGTGGGGCAGAGCACAGCAGTTTATTTTTGTTTTTCATTCTGTGTTGTGTTTAAAATGTGGCCAGAAAAGGGGGGAATGGGATGAGGAGGGTTTTAAACATTGGCCGCCACCTTAATCGCAGCCTAGCAATGAATGGCTGCAGGCTTTCTTGGACAGCTCCTCCGTGAATGTCACACACAAATCCATCTGACACCTGCGGTCAGAAGTATTCTTCCATGCTTTTTGTTAAGTCATCTTTCCCACTTTTGTGCCAAAGGGTCTGGCTAAATTGAATTGCATTTAAATGAGGTGAGTGTGAGATGGATCATCCGAGTGCTGATGTTTCCTTCCCAGTTTTGTGACAAATCTCTCTAACGCAAACACCGTGTCTCATACCTTGAACTCACTGCTGCAATTAAATACTGATCCTTTAAGCCTTTTCTTGAAAAACAATAAAGTAATAGGAGTCCTGCGTGTTTGCACAGAAAAGGAGAGGTGTGCACGCAGCAGATGCTGGCAGAGCTCTGTTAATTCAGTTTGCAGGGGTCACGGTCACATTGAAGACATGAGCAGTGACATTAGCATGTCCAGACCTTCAGTGCAGGCTCTCCAGGAATTAGAGCACGTACTGTGATGCCTTCACTGCTGTGTCAGCTGAGTTGTGACACCACCAGTTTTTATCAGCTTATTGTACAACTAAATGCAAATGCAATCAGTCAAGGAAGGGTGCTGACCAGTCGCTGAATTCCCCCTAAAACTGAGTTTTGTCTGAGTGATCAGCAAGATATAATGACTGACACTGGAATGAGTCTGCAGGGTGCACAGCTCGGTGATTAGTCAGTTCTCATTACTTCTTCCTCCAATTAACGTCAGCAAATCAGTGCTCCTGAAACAACGAGGACCTCAGGAGAAGCTAAGCTTCCCCAAAAGGCTGCCAGATGTCAGCAGAAGCTCCAATCCCCTCGCCTTGATGGTTTTGTACTTTTAACACACATAATTAACTGTTAACACCGTCCTGTTTCTGTCACTCCAGCCCTTCACCCGTGGTCTGCTGATAAATGCTGTTAGTTTGGCTGTGATGGAGGAGTCTGTGCCCAGCTCTGCTGTCTCGTGCTCCTGCACTTCATCTCATTTCCATGCTCATCCCAGCCAGGCAGGAACCCAGCCTGAGATCCCTTTTGGTACAGCTTTATCCCTCCATTTAGATCTCCCTCCCTCCTCCTTGCAGTTTCCCTTGAACAGGTTATGGCATTGGCTTTTATGGTCAGTCTCCAGAAGTGGAATATGAGCTAATTTTCCCCATACTACCCAAGATACTATAGGGAATATTTTTATATATTTTTGGTGTCTGCAGGCTGTGGAGGAAGCTCACTTGTCACAGCGCCCTTCGTTACAAAGGCATTTTTTTCCCCCTCTTTTTTTTTCCCTGTGACTTGTCAGGAATAATTAAATGCTGTGATTGCTTTGGCCTCCCTTCAATGGGCATTTACCCAACTCATAAATACAAGAGTAGCTCCCCTGAGCTCTGTTTCCACTCAGGTAGAGTTGTGAAGGTTTGCTCAGCAATGCTTTGAGGAAAATGAGGTACCCAGATGGGCACATGTTTGGGAGGATCCTGAGTTGGTTGTTTTCTAAAACCCAAGTAGTGTTGTTCAGATCAATTAAGATTTGCTTAGTAACATAAAAATTACATTTATCCCCAGGTATTTTTACTGTAAAAATTGGCATGGGCAGTGCTGCTGTCCAAAATAAATGAAGTGTGTGAAGACAGGCAGTTTAAAGGCGTTGAGGAATGCAGCTGTTTCAGACCTCTTACATCTCACTCGGCTTTCACCTAATTTGTTAATGGGTATGTTTTTCCCTGTGGGAAAATAAAGCTTTTCTCTCTGACATTTTATAAAGGACCTACTAAACCTTCTTTTGTCCCTTTGGGTAAAATCAGTTGAATTGGCTTTTCTGGTGCCTTTCTGTTTTCTCTAGAGAATCTGAGTTGGTTCTTAACCCTTTCTGTCCTCCAGGCCTTACGAACAGTATGATAGAAACCCTTAGATACCTTAGAAATCTAGGCAAGATGTGGGCAGCTGTAGATTCACTATGGAGAAGCTTGTTCCTAAAATAATTGGATAGATAGGTGAAGAGAAGAATATTTGCTCATTTTAGGTGTGCGCTAAAATAAAAGCTTGCCGAGGGATGCACGGTGAGTTTGCGACTTTGCTGGGAATTGCTGGATTTCCTGGGGCACCAGAGAACAGGATGTCTCCTCAGACCCAAGGATTTGTGAACATTTCCAAATCTCCAGCCACCCTGGGGACACAGGTGTGTGTCACCAGCATGGATGGCAAACTGGGGACCAGAGCACAAAGCTCCCCTTGGTGTAACGCTCATTACACCAGGCAGGCGGATGCATCCCTTGTGTAGCTGCAGACAAAATATTTTCATATTAACCCCACTTGGCGGTGGCAAGAGCAACTGGGATGGTTCCTGTGCTCTTTGATTTATCCAGACAGGCTACCAGGGTGTTTGCTGCACATTTCCTCACAAGTTTGTCACAGCCTGACACACACTGTTCCCGTGATGCCTCGCAGAACTCAATGTCCTTCCCTGGCTGCGGGAGGAAAACATGCTGAGCCAGCCTTCAGGCTGCTCCAGCCATGGGACACCTGATCCTCAGACTGAAAGAGCTCTTGAAGCAGGAGGTCTATCTGACTTTTCATTTTTTTCTCCCCCCATCTTTTACTTCATGTTCTGTTTGCTGTCCATTGTGCTCCGTTTCAGGGGAATGACAGGTCTGTGCTGAGGAGGAACATTGTGTTGGCGTTGCACATGTTTTTCTTTGCAAAGGAAAATGCGTTCATTCCACAGGTATTGATGAAGAAGAGTATTAATTTGAAACCTGCCCTAGATTAATGTAGAACAGCATAAATAACAAGCAGGTGCTGTGAATGATGAATTGGAGAAAAGGATTTGGACTGTCACTGTTCTACCACACAGGGAGTGTTTTGCAGGAGACAAGGTGTTTTCTTTGTGATTTCTGGATTTGCTTTACTTAACAATAACTATCCACTCTTAAAAAATCATCTTTGGCTAGGATGCCACCAAGAAAGAAGAAGAAAATTTGGAATTTGCTTTGAAATAACACTCTTGTGGGAATTCAAAGCACAGTTGTTATTATTGTGCTGCTCGGAAAGCTGCTTTTCTGTCCAGCTTCCCTGTGATCCTTTTAGCTCTATCTGATACCAAAGGCTTGAGATCTCCAGATTAGAAATTAAATTCCACCTCTGTGGCCCAGACCTGATGACCTGCTGGAGTAAAAGTAAATAGGTTTTCCTTTACAGTGAGTGCTTCCAAGTAAAGCTGCTGCTTTTTGGTCCAACCCAAACTTCTTTTGAAAAAAAAAAGAAAATTAAAGCCATGCAATGCAGGTGTAGGAATAATAATTGCCTTGGAATTGAGTAGGGATTATTCAGAGTGATGGCAGGCCCTGATCTTGCAGGGATTTAGGTGCTTGTTTTGTTCTGCTGGCGTGTGTGAGTACACACGACAGTCGGGATGGCTGTGTCCTGGGGGATTTAGGGAGGCTGTGGCATGGCCAGGGGCTGTGCAGTCGGGACAGCTGGGTGGGATGCAGCACTCACAGCATCAGGCAGCAATTCCTGCTGCTGCATTGGGTATGAACCACAGCATTCTGGGAGTGGACACGTGTGGTTTGGGTGTCTGGCACAGGAACAGCAGCCTGGGGAGGGCAGGAGAAGGATTTTCCCATTGCAATTTCCATTTTATTTTGCAAATGTGGAAACTGAGAGTGACTGCTGTCAGGCCTGTGCTGGGAGGTGGGGAGCCTCAAGGGAAACTGGCAGAAATCGTGATTTAAGTGTGATCACTCTGAAGACATCAGTCACTGAGATGGGCACTGAGCTGTCTGGGTGCCTCTAATTGTGCTACTCATAGCTGGTCGTATTTTAAACGTGATAAAATTGAACAGTACGGTTTTAAACCCAATTTGGGGCTTTTCAGTGCTCTGTTACAATGATGAAATCCAGAAATGGAAGGTGAATGTTGTTTATAAATACACAGCTTTTTTTTCAGTGAGCTCTGAAACAGCTTCTAACAATTCACTTAATTAGCTGGATTTCCAGAAGTACAAAATGTGACCATCTCAATTTAATTAAAAGCATATCTACACTGTGATAGCTTGTGGATTATGTGGAGACTGGTAGTAGCCTGATGGATTTTTCATCCTGCTCACCTGCAGTGTCATGGTTTTAGATAGTTGGTTTTTATTATGAGCTTTTACTCTTCTTGCAAGAGTTTCCAGTGTCATTTCTGCTGACAGATGCTGCTTAGGACAGATTTATTTTTATTCCTTTACAGTTGAATTGGATCAAACATCTTTTTCCATGTAGCATAAGTTTCCACAATGGAGTTACTCCTAGTTGACTACTCTGAGAAGAAAATTGTAGTCATTTTTGTGAGCTTCTTTAGCAGCAATTGAAATGTTTTTTGGCATGTATGCATATAATCTATTAGTTTCCACTTCCTGTCAATTGTAAGGATTCATGCTTATAAATAGTATGAAAAATTTTAATGCAAATAGAGAGAAAATCCAGCCTTTGGTCTTTTTATTTTTTTTTTTCCTAGCTGGATTCAGTGAGGTGTTGACACATGCAGGGTGTTTGTTTCTGGCATTGATAAAGATCTCTCACATTCTTACATAAAATGCTAAATTAACAATAATCAGCCCCCATGACTTACAGCCCTGCTTAGTGCATAGCTTGCCTTTCTCTCCGGCTTCCTCTGAATCCACAGATCTGAAAGCTTTTTCCCTGTGATCTGAGAAAGCAAAATTCCTGACAAAATTAATGACTTGGGGCTCCTGCGGCATTTTAAAACCTTTTCTTTTTCCCCATGAGTGGCTGCCTAATGTGAGTGGGATTTCAGTGGCTGTTTGCATTATTTCCTCCCTGCAGTCGGGACATTCAGCACCATTAGCCTGCCTGGCTGCTCAGCACAGTGGTGGCTCTCCGGTGAGGTTTTCCACCAGGTTTCCCAATCCACACATTTGAGACAGTTTATTGCCTTACATTTTGGGTAATAGTATCTGACATGGGACTTAAAAGCATTTTCAGGTCCTTTATGCTGTGATGTTGTGGCAAATCTGTAAGATGTGAAGGACCAGAGATTTCTGAGCTGGTAGAACTCGAATGTTCTCAGCTGAAACCCTTCAGAGAAAGCAGTGACCACCCAGCAAGGAAATCAAATCCTGGAACAAGGAAGAGGAGAAAGTTCTGAATCATAGAATCATAGAATATCCTGAGTTGGAGGGGACCCACAAGGATCATGAGTCTGACTCCTGGCCCTGCACAGACACCCCAACAATCCCACCCTGTGCATCCCTGAAAGTGTTATCCAAACACTCCTGGAGCTCTGGCATTCTTAGGGCTGTGATCATTCCCTGGGGAGCCTGTTCAGTGCCCAACCAGCCTCTGGGGGAAGAACCTTTTCCTAACATCCAACCTAAACCACCAGCTCCAGCTGTTCCCTTGGGTCCTGTCACTGGGCACAGAGCGCAGAGATCGGTGCCTGTCACTTCTGTAGCTGTAGCAGCTGGATTTGCACTCTGCACTTCCATTGTGGCTCCACTCGTGACAGGAGGGACAGCCCGATCCATCCAACACCCTTCCCACGATCTCAGCTCCAGTGTTTTTCTCTCTGTTGGCAGGACCCCCACCCACTGTGTGTGAGGCAGCAAATCTTTTCCCATTCCTGGGAAGCTGCGATTTGCTTCTGATGCCAGCTGGAAAACTCCGCTGTGGACAAAAGCAATTAAACATCTGCAGAATCTGCTGCTGCTGAGCCCTGCCACAACCGCTCCTGGAATGGTTAATATTAGGAAGATTTGGCCTTAAATCTGCACCTTGGAAGCGCAGGGTGGGGATGCTGCCTTTGGCCAGATCGCATGCTGCTCTCAGCAAGAGTGGAGTGACCAGCCAGGATGTGCTGAGCCACGGGAGCTCTGGGATGAAGCAGCAAAATGCTGCCTCACCAGCTGATGGTCAGTCACACAATCCAAGTGTTCGGCCACCTCCACACCCCCATGGCCACCCCGCCAGCGAGGCCTCGCCTCCAGGCCCACTTCACCTCCCAGGCAAAGGCACAGCTTCTGCCAACATCCGCCTCATGCTGCTGCCTTTGTTTGCACCGGAGAGTTTGGGAATGCGGTGGTGGCCTGCATCTGAGTGACACACAGGGCCGGCCAGGAGGGGAATGGTGAGCTCCCCCCGCAGCTCCATGCAAATCCTTCTTTGATACCCAGTTCTGCAGAGTGGTTGATCTCTCAAAGATGCTTTGGGACAAATGAACAAATGGATTGCTCTGAGCAACGGGGCCTGGAAGTCAAACGACTCTTCATTGCCAGAGGTCTGAAGAAATGATGGGAGGGTGCGTGCAAAGCCCTGGGGTGATGCCAGCCTCCCTGCTGTGCTGGGATAACTCCCTTTGCCGGCTGCCTCCCAGCTGCAACCGGACACTCTGGATCCTGCAGCTGGGCTTGGGACACTGGTCCTGACCAGCATCAACACTGACCCACAGCCACCGCTGGCTTGGCTGTCCTGCTGAGCCAAAAAAGGGGCGTTTTCTTGTGTTTTCCCCCAAATGTTTGGGATGCCGGGAAACTGAGAGTTAATGCCAGTCCCCCAGCGATGGAGCTGGACGGGTGCCCTCGGTGGCTTCTTGGGTTGTTTTGCTGTCCCCAAATAACTGACAGAGCATCAGTTTCCATCCCCGTGGGTAGCCACAGATCCGTGGTCAGCCACCAAGCTCAGGCAGGAGAAAGCAATCTGCCCTGAGAGCACTTTGGGAAGGATCCACGTCAGAGGGAAGAAGAACCCGGGGCTCTAGGAAGTCAGAGCTGAAAAAATCCAGTTAATCTCCCTCCCCGCAGACTCCACAGACTGCTGGGATGTCACTGAATGAGCTCCTGGTATGCCTGAGCTGCAGGCAGGGCTGCCAGGCAGTTTTAAGGCATTTAAGGGAAATTGAAGGACAAGCCCCGTTCCTGGTCATGAGGAGGTGTCTGGTCTCTTTCATGTTCTGGAGGACACCTTGGGGTGTGCTGTGCTTGCTTGCCTTGGGCCCCTGGAATGCCCACACTTGCCTACCCAGCCAGCCCCGGGAAGGGGGTGGAGAGGGGTATGGTGGGAACTGGCTGGAATTGGTGAGCTTATTAGGGAGGGCGGGAGGGGTCTGGATGGGCGATTCCTGTTCCTGATGGGTCTGGGCAGTGGGATCCCTGCATCGGGCAGATCTGGGGAGAATGGTCCCTACACATTGCTGGGGAAATCCCTGGGGAGACCTGCGTACGGGAGGTGATTCCCACGCTGGGGTGGGGTTTGGGTGGATGTACCTGCGTTCCCTACGTGTGGGAAACCTGGGTGGGAGGATACCTGCGTGTGGGAGGTCTGGGTGGGTGATCCCTGTCCATAGGACGGGTAAGCGTGGGGAGATCCCTGGGGATCCCCGCCTGGTGGAGGTTTAGGTGGGTGATCCTCAGGAGTAGGTGAGGGATTGCTGCATAGGAGAGCTTGGGGGTACTGGGATCCCCGTGTGGGGGGAGTCTGGGTGGATGATCTCTGAGGATCCACGTGTGGGGAGAGTCTGGGTGGATGATCCCCTGGATCCCCGCGTGCTGGGAGTCTGGATGGGTGAACCTCAGAAACGGGTGAGGGATCCCCACGTGGGGAGCTCGGGGGGCTATCCCCCAGCGCACGGGCGGGCTCCGGGTGATGCACCCACACACGTGGCAGAGCCGGGCGGGCGCTCCCCGCTCCCGGGGCACCCCCGCACCCCCCGCGGCTGGGCTGCGGCCGGGTCCGTGCCGGGCAGGGCCGGGCGGTGCCGGCGGCCCGC
>VZRN01003298.1:353533-364407 GCA_013397935.1 Dasyornis broadbenti
CCCCTATTTCCAGTGAATTTCAGAGCAGGAGCAGCAGCCCTCATATCGATAAGCACCATACGTTGATCTGGATTCTGCTGCTGCTCCTTCCAGTTGAGGAATTGTTATTTACCTGGTAGAGGGGAGAAGCAGAGCAGATCCAGGTGCTACTTCTGGGCAGTGCACAGGCATCTGCAGTTCCTGCCATTCCTCTGCAATGGGCTTTTTCTCCTCTCTGTGTGAGAATTAAGCAGCACCTGGGCTGGGTTTCCTGTGTTTGAGCTCGTTCTCTCCTGATCACTGCCATGCCTGTGTACAGGACTGCTGCATCTAATTAGATTATATTAGAATGAATAAGTGAATCTCAATAAATGAGCTTATGGGGGCACTGTTGGGTCAGCTCAATCCCTAAATATAGGTCCTGGGCAGAGGGCAGGCGTGGTGCAGGATCTCTCCATACAGCAAAATTAAACAGAGATCTCCTGGGAGTGCATAAATTCTGCTGCCTTGCCATCTTGTTGGCCTGGATGCTCCAGTGTCTTGGTACAAGAAATGCCGAAGTCATCTCAAATATGAAGATTCTTTGATTGAAGCTTGGTGGGGAATTGGAAGGGGAAGTCATGGCAGTGGAAACTCTAATAATCTGGGGTGCTAAAGAATGCAAATCTCATGATCCTTTTTAATGCTTCCAATTTAACTAGAGGTGAGGTTTTTTTTTTTTAAATCTCCTAGATACTGTAGAAAACAGGGAAAAAGAGGAATGATGTCTGTTACATGTGTGCACATGAAGACTCTGGAACAATCTCTGACTAACACAAAGAACATTGTCTCCTTGCCGCTGTGTGCTGCAAAGGAATAGTTTGGGTGCTTCAGGCCTGAAGTTTTGCTGGGCAATGAGTGTGGGGTGGGAGGGAGGAGAGGGGCAGGAGCTGTAAGGTTGGTGGGGTAATCGAGTTACTTCTTTGCAGCTCTCCTCCTTCTTTTCTGCAGTGTTCTCTGTTTTTGTTAGTGCTTTGTGGCCACCCGGCTTACCAAAGTCTACAGCTCTAAATTGGTGTTCCTGAAGAGAAGTAAAAGTAGTTTCTTACCCATTTCTTCCCCTAAAGACTTATTTAGAGGAATAGCATTTTTTTTCTTTTTCAAATGAAAGCTCATTTTTGCTTCCACATCACTGGGGTTGCATTGTAACTCGGAGAAAGTGTCTGTAAATCAGTCATGTGGACAAGCTACTCATTTTCTTGCACTAATAATCCCTATTATAAATAGTGTTGTCCTCTGCTTGCCTTAACAGCTCTTTGCTGCGGTTACTTTCAGGTGTGCAAGATTTTCAGTGGTAGTAAAACATGGGGAACAGCTCTTCTTGCGGGTTTTTTTTCCTCTTTTTCCGTTGGACACTCTTCCTTCTGGCTGATCCCGCTGCCTGGCTTCCCTGTCTGGATCAGCTTGCAGCCAGGCAATCCTGCAAATCACTGCTCTGCTGGAGCCTCTGCATCATGGCTCCCTTGCTGCAGGAAGCATCTTAAAGCCCTTTTATGCTGTGAAGTTGAGGAAATAGAGCAAAACTCCTGTTTTCTTTCAAGCTGTAGCTGAATGACTAATGGAGCATCAGGGAAGGCTCTTTTTCTCTCGGAAGAGGTGTGCTGATATTATCCAGCAAAACACAAGTTCTCGTTTTGGGATTACACCTATTAATTGAATAGCTGACCTTCTCAGCCTGCCTGTCTGGTGTCCAGCTCGCTGAGCATGTGTTGAATGACCCAGGGAAAATCAAGCTGGAGTTCAGAATTACGTGGGTGTCAAAGGCTCTTAAAGCCTGGTATATTTATGCCCGTGATTCATGGCGCTTCCAAAAACAATCCAGCTCTCATCCTGCGGAGGGGAAGTACCTCAGTCCAGTGTTATCAACTTTTGCTTAGCTGCCAGAGCTATGTAAACTCAACCAGAGTTATTTTGGGCTCCTTATTCTTTTGCTTCCAAGTCCCACCCTGCAAGTTTCTTGTAGGAAAAAAGCTGGCTTAATTCTGTTTTACGCTCTCCCTTATGGACTGAAAATGGTAAGCAGGGTATTTTATTTCAGGGTTGTGACAAGTTTTAGTACATCTCATTCCTGTTTGTGGTGTGAAAAGGTGTCTTTTGTCCGCCTGCTACCACACAGGAAGGAAGTTGTTGAGTCTGGGAGATAAAAGCTTTATCTCCTTCCCTGCAAGGGACAAGCTGCCCACTCTTAGGCTGGTTCCACTCTGCTTCGTCCTGCGTGTAGTAGGACAGAGGGAAAATTTTCATGGGAAAATGTGAGTGGACTCATAATCTATTTGCAAGTGCATAGCTGTCAAGGAAGATGATGACTAAGCTATTGCACAAGGTGTAGCTCTTCAGGGAGCTCACCAGGATTGGACTGGATCATGACTGACTCATAAGAGAGCCCGTAATATCAGTCAGCTCCTAATTTTATTATTACTGGTTTGATGAGACCACTGGCCACGACTACTTTTCTTTCCCAGCCTATTTGCTGTGGGGTTTTAAGTTGGAAAGTCTACACTTGATGATGACAAATTAAAAGATCCAGTTCTCTGGAGGAAGTGAATGGTTCCTGAGCCTTGGGTGGGAAGTGCTGGGTGGCAGGACTGTTGAAGCTGATGTCCTGCATTTGGCTCACATGGGTGTTTCTCCATCAGGCATCTGCCCTGTGCTCCTGCCAGGCTCTGGCATGGCACTTAGGAGCCCATTTTACAGAAGGGAAATCAGAGGCCAAGCATCTGCAGGTGAAGGTGCCAGGAGGTCACCAGCAGAGCAGCTGGTGGTGCCTTTCTCTTGGTCCTGCGTGTGACCTGAACCCCTGGCAGTCAGCTTGTCAGACAGTGGCAGGACAAGGGGGAATGGATTTAAACTAAGAGAGGAGAGTTTTGTATTAGATATTAGGAAGGAATTTTTCACTGTAAGGGTGGCCCTAGCGCAGGTTGCCCAGAGTAGTTGTGGCTGCCCCATCCCTTGAAGTGGTCAAGGCCAGGTGGGACAGGGCTTGGAGCAACCTGGGAGAGTGGAAGGTGTCCCTGTCCATCGCAGGGGTTTGGAATGCAATGATCTTTAAGGTCCCTTCCAACCCAAACCGTTCTGTGATATGACATGAAACTGCTTTCCTACAGCAACCAGGACCGTTCCCATGTGCCCCTTCCTTTCAGGGTCTCTGCTGTGATGTGAGTGGGAGGCCACGCCTGGCTCCAGAAAGTGATGTTGCTTCCTGCCTCCCAAATGGGTTTGAAAGGCTGCCTTGGTGTTTAGTGCGGCTTTGCCCCCTAAGTCATCACCTAATGTTGCATGTGGACATCGCAGCTTGGCTTTCATGTAGGCGTTGCCTGTAATACTGTAAGTGTGAAGACCTAAAAACAGGTCCATGAAACCAGTTGCAGCATCTCTGCTGCTCTTCTCTGCTTCAGCTCCAGGTGTACCTGAGAGCATCACCATGGCTACAGCAGCTCATACCCACTGGATCTTTCACAGGGCATTTTCAGATCGGGGAAGTGATCAGAGTTTAGGGTGCTGTGCCAAGAAGGGCCCTTTCCACCAGGACTAGGTAGGAACGTGTTTGCCTCCTTTAACTTCCTATTTTCCAGGGAGACTCAGTGTGTCCTGTCCTTGGAGCAGGCAATACCTGCAGTTCTCAGGGCATGTGGTGCTGGGAACTGGCAGAAAATGGAGTTTCCAGGTCAATGCTGTATCCCGTGTCACACCTACTGTCCTTTGCTTGGTTCAACACCTGTTGGCAGCACGTGTGGCTCCAGCTGTGACGGAAGGACAAAGGACTGTGCTAGTTTTACTCTTCATGCTGCCTGGTTTTGTATTTACAGCAGTGGTGGTGGAAGTCCATCAAGCTTAACTTCTCCAAACTCATAGAGAATTGTTTGCCTTGAAGTGCGCTGAGAAGCTTCCTCCCAACTCCGTCCCAGCGAGGACAACGAGCGGCATTGTCCAGAAGAGAGGCAGAGGCGGCTTCTCACAGCCTTGGAAACCACCAAGCTGCACAGAGGATTTATGGAGGTTTTGTTAGGATTTTATTGGGCTCTCTGGGCTTTCCCACCACAGCTCAATGGGAGTACTGACAGTTTTCCCTTCCTCCCTTCACCTAAGGTCACTTCCATATCTTCAGCCTGTGCTACACTACCACTAGGATTGGGTTGCGTGCTAAATTTAGTGAACCATTTTACAGCTTGATGTGTGTATGTAAAACCAGAGGGTTTTAAAAGCAGCTTTTAAAGGGGTTAGAGTCTGATTCAAGATGCCCAACAAGGCCAGGCGTTCTCTGCACAGGTGGCAGCACCCCAGGCCAGGTGTGGGAGGAGCAGGTACACTTCTTCTCCGCCTTGGTGTACTTCAGCACATGGATTCGCTGAGGTGCAGAGCCTGTGGGTGGGAGGGAGGGTTCTGGAGGCACAATTAGAACTTGCATAACATGGCCTGCAGTCTGAGGCATGTGAGAAGTGCTGGCGAAGAGGTTGGGTTTCAGAAGTTTTAAAGGCTTGTGAAAATTCTTGATCAGATGTTTCCATTACAATCCTGCCTTTTTGCCCCCCACCCCACCCTCCATCTCCAAGTTTCTGCCTCTTTTTCCATGCTATTTGTGTGCCAAAAGAAGAATTTCTTGGCTTCAGGTCTGGTGTACCTGTTTCTAAGTAGCTTTTTAATCCCTGCTTGGCATTGCAGGCTACTGGAGTAATAGTTTGAGATGTAACTTAAGTTGGAGGCAAATAAGTTTAGACCTGTGTGGTTGCAGTGAAGTGTTTGTTCAATTCTTGCATACCAAAGGAGGAGCAGATTGTGGGACAGCAAAGCAAAGGGAGTGAGAACCCAGAGAAGTGTGAGAGAAGTGACCTCAATTACTCTGCATTTCTGTTGCTGAGCATTTTTAGGGCTTTTTAACAACCTGGCATGTTCTTGAGTTCACATCAGTGCTTAGTGCGTTGGGGTGGGTGTGTGTGCTTGTGTTAGGAGGCCGTTTTGGGGGAGAACTCAGGGATGTTGGGTTCATGACTTGATCTCAAGGTTCTTCAAATATGCATTTCACTGTTTTCAGTTCCTTTGGGAAACTCCTACAATCTTGGTCCTTTATGGTCACAAGTGGAAAGAACCAGGAAACCTTCAGAGATTTTGCTTTGAACACATCTTTTGTGGGGCTCTTGTGTGGTGTTGTCCAGCTCTCAACATTGCTCTGGATTTGGGGTTACGCAGTGAACTGGATTGTGGAACTGTGACCAGTAAGGAGTGTTGCAGCATCTACTGGGCTGCTGCTGCTCAGGGAAACATTAGCAACCCTCAGCCATCACTCACCTGGGGCATCAACAGCAGCATGAGGAAGGTGGTAAAAGAAAACTCCTTCACCATGTGGCCCAGGTGTGATTTGGGTGTTAAGCAAGTCTGTGGAGGAGCTGGAGCCTTTTCCCTGTTGCTGGAGGGGAGTCTGGTCCCCTACTCTGGGTGTTTTAAGATGCAAATACTGCCTTGGGGTCTGCTGAAACACTGCACTGATTCCTGAGAGCATGTGATCCTCTTAAGCTGCCTGCCAGAGCCTAAAGGATCCGGGTGCTGACACCACGAGATGACACCAGCTGTGTATCATTTCTTCAGCTGTGAGTGCCTTCTGCAGACCGGCCAATGAAGCACAGAGAGGTTAACAAGGTGAAAAGAAGCCTTGTGGGGAGGAATGGGTGGTGCTGCTGTTCAGGAGCACATCTCCTTGGTGTGAAAGGTGAAAGGATGGCATCTCAGTGGAGCTGTAGCTGGTGAAATTCTTGTTCTAGTGCAGGAGGTGTTTTGGATGGATGATGAGGTGAGCTCTTAGTGCTGCCCTCGATAAATGAGATACCATGCAGTGTCTCAAAGGAGAGCAGAGAAAGACCTTAACACTTCACCTTCCTCAACAGGGAAATGACCACAGTTCAGCAATTTCTAAAACTTCATGTTATGCTTTTAAATAGAGTTAGAAGTTCCAGCTCATGGTGCAATTTATACTTTGAAATGCACTGGTGTAACTTGTATGGTGCCAGTGCTGCAGGGCTTGCTTCTGAAGCCTCTTTTGTTCCTAAACAATTTTGAAACTTTAAGAGTATTAACAGCACCATATTCTACAGCAGGAGGGATCTGGCTTGGATATAGAAGTGCTGTCTTTATACCTGCATGATAATGTGCTTTAGGATTAATGTTGAAGGACAGCTGTGCTATGAAGCAGTCAAACTAACTCATATCTACTGTGGAAGTTTCGGTGATGGAAGTTTGTTCAGCCTTCAGCTGGTGCAAATTTCTACTGGAGCAAAAGTTAAAATATCAGTGCAGTAGGAAGCCCATCACCAGCAGAAGCTTCTGTGGTCCAGATTCAGTCCTGAGCATACCTCTAAACATTCCCTGTGTTCAAAGGGTTTGTAAATAGAGTGTGAACAATGCTTTAATCTGGCAAATGATTTTAAATTTAATGCGCAGTTGAAATAAAATCCAACCCTCTTTGGAGGTGTCGTTCCTAATGCGAGTATGGATTAAAACTCATTGATTTCTACCAGCAAAAGAGTGAAATAAAATAGTGCCCCTGCCCTGTACAGAGGCTGCAGATTAACCATTACAGCCCTGAGCACATCATTGAATTGAGGATTGAGAGCGTTTTCCGACTTGCAGCCAAAATGCAGCCATGGCCCATTGCAGCCCATTTGTTCCCACGCCAGCATTGTCCTCTGGCTTCAGCCCCTCCCTGCAAGGTGGGAGCAGAGGAAGCTGATCTGCTGGGCATGGCCCTGTTCCTTGGGTGTAGTTCAGGGCAGCAGAGCTGTTCCTGCACAGGAGAAGGGAGGGTAGCAAGTAATGCCTGCTCAAGCCTGGCTGTTCGGATTTTCCTGTGTTTTGCGTCTTTCTGACCCACGACTGCGGTGTAGAGTATTAAAAGCAAAAACAGACCTGCTGATGCAGTGCTTACCCGACTGCGTAGGCTGAAGAGGAGGCAATTCCAGCCTGGAAGGCTCGTAGTACTCCTTGAATTCTAGTTCGGTAGTTGTACTGTGCATGTTGGCGATAATTTCATTTATGATGCCTCTGTCAACTTACAGAAGCTTCTGTTTGTTGAGTCTCTGTTCCTCCTGTCATCCAGCCTAAACTGAAGCTGCCCTTATAAAATCTTGGGGTTGAGAAACTAGTTGCATACCCTGAGTTTTAAAGTCTTGGCATAATTGACAGTTTCTTATCATTCTGTGAACTTTGGTTGTTTAACTGACAGATACTTTTTCCCCCCCCATTCTTTTATTGTACTGTGTGTGGTGACAAGGGAGAAAAATCTTCCCTATTGATTTCTCTCCCTTTCCAGCTGAAGAATTATCAAGACTCAGCCTGATGATGGGGTATAGCAATCTTGTTTCACTTGCTGCTTTCTGCTGCTCTCATTTAGCTACATCTGTGCCACATTGGCAGTAATTTTGAATACAGCAGTCGCACATTTTCTCTTTAGAGACAACTGAAATCACTCAACTGCTTAGTCATAATGTGTGCGATAAATAATATCTTGAAACTCCAGGTAGCTAGAAGAAACCACATGAAAGCATCTAGATCTGATATGATTCACAATCACTGAAGTTTTGATTTCCCTCTGAGCTAACAACTCTCCTCTGACTTGCAGCCTGTTCCCAGAGCAGCTCAATTTCATTTTCCTCTAGGAATTCGGAGAGATGAGAGCATCCGTCTGCTGCTGGCTTCTCCTTTTGTCCGTTGCTGTTCAACAATGGGATTGTTGAGTCACTGAGAGGTTAACGAAGCTCTTTTTTTTTTTTGTCAGTGGTCCAACCTCTTTGTATAGCTGTGTGGAACAGCACACTGAACAGAAATAATGGGAAAATCTTGTTACTGGAATGACCAGGGTTGTCATTTTGTGATACCAGGGTAAAGACCTGCTTAAGCTTCAGGCTTCTGGCTGTGTTATGGGGTGGCTGAGCACAAATCCCCCTACAAGAGCATTAAATATTAGTTTCTCTGTATCTCCTTGCATCCAACAGTGTTGGAGCAAGGGGAGGGAGTCTGAACGATTACAGTCAGTTCAGCAGTAGCTTCCCATTTAGTATTTAGAATGGTCTTGTTATGAGCCTTTTGAGGTTTGGCATTGGAAAAAGGGTGAATTGTAGCCCTTAATTATGAAGTATGGGAACAATTGGAGCCGGACAGACAGGCAGCAGTCCAGCTCTTCTTCCTGAGCGAGCAAAGCTTTTGTGCTGTGCCATCCCACTGCACAAATGACCGTGCTGGGATGTTGCTGGATTGATTGGTTTTGATTCCTTTTAGGAAGGAGTTTGGGAGCTCTAATTTTGGGTTTATCACAGTAGTCCTTCAGGCTGCTTCCCTATTGCTCTGAGGAAGCCTGTTACTGTGGCTGCTCTAAAGAACTTCCCATGGGAGGATTAAAAACCAGTTGTTAAATCCAGTTGAACTGGGACATCAGTGGCTTGGCTCATGTAGCTGCAGTGATAAAGTAACTGCAAAGAAAGATATGAAGGTGCTGTGTTTTGCTCATTCAGGGAATGGAGAGCTTTGAGGAGTTTAGGGGAATTAAGCTTGAGGTGGTATAGGATGGATGGCACATGGGTGAGCTGTGACTTGCTGGATGCCATCTGGGACACAGAGACTCTTCTCTTCCCCTATCTCTTATCAGCTTGTGGATGAGGGAGGGCACCCAGCAGAGCAGGGTGGCCATGGGATTTACAGGGGTGTCTGCTGGTGGCAGTGCTCCAAGAAACTCTCACCTTTTCCCTCTGGAGCACCTCTTCAGGCTGGGTTTTCCCTACGGTTCAGGCAAAGTGCACCTGTTATCACTCAGGCATTGCTGCTGGCCCAAGCCATGCTTCCTTTCCAGGCTCTCATTCCAGCAGAGCTCATGCTGGGAAATGGAAAATACAGAACTCCTCTTTGGGACACAACTTCACTTTTTTCTCTTTTTTTTTCATCTTCCTCTCCTGGGAGCTACTGAGCCTCCATGACTGCTGGTGCATGTATGGCACTGCATTCTCCTGATGGGAATGTTAAAAATACCAGCTACAGTTTTCCCTTTCCACATACCAAAATATATTAATGTGCTGCTGCTTTGATTAGTCATTTCCTCTTCTTTTGTTCCTTTTGCAACGGGGTAAAGGACAGCGTGCACACACTTGAGTAAAATCTTTTCTGGCTAAGAAGTCTGAAGCTAAATAGATTCTCTTGGGTTAATACCTGTCTTTGTTAGCAGAAGAATTCTGTTCTCATCTCTTAAATATACATTTAAAAATAAAGTCTGGATAAAGTCACTTCTGTGGTGTTCAAAGAATGTATCTTTGCCTGATTTGTTTTTGTAGTGGAAAGAAATCCTAATATGAGCAAGGTTAATATTCTTACTGTGAATTTAATATATTCATGCAGGAAAACCTTTGGTGATACATTGCCATAGGAAATTTTCCAAATTCTTTTATTTTGAGGTTTCTTGTCTTCCTTCTGTGCCATCACCCCCATGCACACATTGCCCCTTTCCTGAGTTCCTGTGAGACCTCATTCAGTGTGGGTGGAAACTTGGTGAAAGCAGCAGTGTGACACTGTTGGGCTGTGCAGGGCTCAGCTGTGGGGTAGTTCTGGCAACTTGTGCACGCTCAGGGTGTGGGGGTACAAAGGTTATCAAATCCAAGTACAGGGACCTGCTAAAGCTGCTCTGAGTGACTTGCTCACCCTTCAAGGTTGGATATTTTTTGCTTCTCCGTTGCTGCGGCTGCTTTAGTGAGAAATTTGGGAGAAAAGCTTTAGCACCAGGTGGTCTGAAGAGCTGCAGAACAAGTGGTAGGTTTAAAATGTTCTTGTGTGTGTGGAGGAATTCAAGTGAATAGGCTCAAAAGCTGCCTGATGAGTATAGTTAAGAGCAAAGTTGAGTAGAAATCTGGAGAATCGAGCAATAAATTAAGACTGATCTCTTCTCAGTTATGGCCAAACTTTAGGAACACAACCCATAAACAACATGCCATCCTCTTTAGCAATCTGTCGTGGTTTTCCTGTCGCCCTGGCGCCGAGGGTGTCTGCCCTGCCCTGGATTCAGATGGAGGACAGCTTGTGCCTGCCCGGGGTGGTGAGGCTTGGGCAGCAGGGCTGCTCCTGCCACGCAGCCTGAGGAAAAAGCAGTTGAGATGGGGCTGTGTGAAACTCACAGGGAGGAGATTTTACCTCTCCTGGCATGCACAGCAGGTAATATACTCGGGTCTTTTCCTGGACTATTTGCTGCTCCTGTGTATTAAAACCTGGGTTGTTTTTTTGAATGAGCATTAGCCTCCCAGTACTCGGATGCCATTCATACTTTCACAGAATCTGCTAAGGCAAAAAAAATAAAAAAAGCTGGACCAAAGGCCTTTGCTTCTTTTGTTTTTGTCTCCTCTTATTTCACTTTTATTTTTTAAAATATAAACAAGAATTCATAGTGCAGGAATGTATATTTGTATAGTTATATTTCCTACATATACTCAGAAAGAGAAAATGTTTCATTCCAGCTGTTTTCCCTTTGCAGATTGCTGTGAAGGTATGAGAGGAATTTGAGTACTAAGAAGCTACTGCTCATACCTGCTTTCCCCTGTTACAGAATCATAGAATGATTTGGGTTTGGAAGGGACCTTAAAGACCATCTTGTGTCCATCCCCTGCTAAAAGCAGAGATACCTTCTGCTGTCCCAGGTTGCTCCAAGCCCCATCCAACCTGGCCTTGAACTCTTCCAGGGATGGGGCAGCCACAGCTTTTCTGGGCAACCTGTGCCAGGCCCTCACCACCCTCACAGCTGAGAATTTCTTTCCATGCTTGGAATTGGATGTAAGGAGAGGAAAGGGATGTAGCAACCCTCGATTTCTCAGGAGGTGATCTTACTTTTTTTTTTTTTT
>VZRN01003298.1:364436-375920 GCA_013397935.1 Dasyornis broadbenti
TTTAATTTTGCTTGGAATTTGGGGCTCTGCCTCATTTGTGACCAGGGGGTGGTCAACCGCACCATTCTGTAAGTGCTGCAGACCTTGTTTTTTAATTAAGTTAAAATAATAGAGCATGGCAGGGGTAGGTGCAGAATGAACATACTTACACTAATGCAACTTACTCCTGCGTCAGAAAGGGATTAAACTGTGTTAGAGTGAGCAAACCCAGCTGGGCTCAGACCTGTATTGTACCTACCCCTGGCTTTTCAGGGGCCAGTAGCTGCTCCCTGAGGCTTTCTGTGGATCCAAGGTGAAAATTATTTATACACTAGACCACAAGAGCTGTCTTAAGGCCTTTGTTGAGGTGCGCAGTGGCTTTAAACCTGTCTAAATGGCTTTTGTGTGTGGTAAAGCTGAGCTGTTACGGAGTGTCACAGCAACCTGGTTTGTACAAAGCCCTGTGAACTTCCCAGACAGCTAATTGGAATAAAACCAGGTGTGGCCCAGTTCTTCCCTCCCATCCAGATGCTGGGTAGAAGCAGATTTCGGGTGTGATTGTGTGTGTTAAATGCTTTTGCCTGGCTGACCCAAGAATTCTGGCTCAAATCTGTACCTGGCTCATGCTTCTGGATGGGTTCATGTTGCAGGAGATCCCTTGATGCTCAAAAACTACATGACACACGGAAGTGCTGCTCAGACTGGGAACCTAAACTCAGCTTTGGCCATAAATCTGCCAGATTTGGCTCTTATTTGTAGTATTATTTCGAGAAAATTCTGTGATCTTTTTTTATGCCTTCCTATTTTGAGAAGTATCACTTCCCAGTTCCCTGTGCATGGAAGCAGGTGGTGATTGAAGAGCAAATGTCTGATCTGGTCCCTGCCTGCGTGGAGAGGAGGGAAAGGGGAAATGCTTACCCAAAAGCCTGAGCTAGCTGCTCAGTTGTTTAAATGCCTCTCAAATAGTTCATGGTGGTGTGGGCAGAGCTTGTCTGTACATGAATGCATGAAGGAAGGAGCCGGGGAAGCCTCAGGGACTCCTTGGAAGTAGGGATGGGAAGATGCAGACTTGCTGAGTAATTCCTGCCAGAAGAAAGAAACCTTTGATTCTTTTCAGGCACTTTGGAAAAAGGTAGTCTAAAGATAATTCGTTGTCTTCTGACTAGAGATAATAGGGGTGTATGTGTGTGTGTGTTGGTGGCTAGTGATTTAAAGGGGAAACCTGCAGTTTCTGGAGTCTGGTGGAGCCAAGGACCTTTTCCACTGGTCCCAATGCGTGCTGGCTTTTATCCCAAATAACATCCCCTCACAAATACTGCAAGAAATGTTTTGTTTTCCTAAGAATTTCCTATGCTGAACAATACAGACTCATTTCGGTTGGAAGAGCCCTGTAAGATCAAGTCCAATCATTCCCTCAGCACTGCCAAGGCCAGCACTGCACCATGTCCCCAAGTGCCACATCCACATGGCTTTTAAATACCTCCAGGGTTGGGGACTGCAGCGCTGCCCTGTGCAGCCTATGCTAATACATGACCACCCTTTCAATGCAGAAATTTTCCCTAATATTCAAACTAAACTTCCTCTGGTGAAGCTTGAGGCTGTTTCCTCTTGTCCTGTCAGTTGCTATCTTGGAGCAGAGCCTGATCCCCACCTGATTGCATTCTTGTGTCAGGAGTTGTGCAGAGCCAGAAGGTCCCCCCTGAGCCTCCTTTTCTCCAGGCTGAGACCCATCAGCTGTCCGTGGTGCTCCAAACCCTTCCTCAGCTCCGTTCCCTTTCCTCGAAAAGCTCCAGCCCCTCAGCATCTTTCTTGTGGTGATGGGCCCAATACTGCCCCCAGGACTGGAGGTCCCTCAGCAGTGCCAGCACAGGGGACAATCACTGCCCTGGTTCTGCTGCCCCACTATACCGGTGCTCCCTGATATTGGTGTATTTGTGCCCATGCTTTGGTGAACCCAGTGGGATGCTGCTGTGACAGGGTCTGTGCAGTTTCAGGATATTTGGGTGAGGTACCAGGCAGGAATGTGGAGCATGGTTTTCCTCACTCTGTGCCAGCAGCAGGTGTGTGTGCGTTTATCCCTGGCTAAATGCAAGGTTGCTCGCTCCACTTTCACTGATGCTAATTCCAATTCTGGGCTTTATCCTACAGCCCAGGTGGTTTCAGGGCGTCAGCTGCTGCTCGGTGAATCCCTGCCCTACCTTATCGTGCAGGAACTTGCCTGAACAGCCAGGCTGTGGTGGAAACCTCTTGTGGGAGGTACCTGGGTGCTCCCCACTGCTGGCACTGGGACAAGATCAAGGACATCTGCTGGATACTGGTGGCAAGGTTGTGCAGCCGTATTGCGCTCCCGGCTTCCTCTCGGCACTGCTGCTGCACTTCGTCAGGTGTTGGCTCTGAAACTGTATTAAAAAAACCCTCTGAAAGTAAAGGCTTTTGTTGGAGCAAAGCTACTCTTTCTGGAATTTAATAAAGAGCTTGTCTGTGTTAACTAACATCAAGCGACTGAGAGCAGACAGAGCCCAACAGATGGTACAAACAGCGGCATGTTTGGAATGGAAAATATTTACCTAGAGGGTATTTGAAGCACTGAGCTTGTGCTCTGCAAATGGCTTAATTGTATCAGTGAAATAAAGTGGAGAGCAGGATTTTTTGACAAGTTTTGCTCTGCTCTTACTGTCAGCACCTTGGAGGGGGTGTCAAGCACTGTTGAGCTTCCCTTGAACAGGTCTCCTTCCCAGGAAGAGTAGTTTTAATACCTGAATGTTTCAGTTGGTGTTTTTGAGTGTCTACAGTTTTCTCCTGTGGCTGCACAAATCATGCTGTCAGGGCAAGTATTGAAATGAAAAACTCAAGAGCTTGAAATGCTGTTTATTATTGCTTCCCCGCCACCCCCAGTCTTGTATTTGGGAGGACTGGTATAAACAGAGCATGGTAATACAGATATAAAACTAGAATTGAAAAAGAATACAAATATGTAGGTTAACTTTTACCTTGAGTAATGTGTGCAGTTTTGGGTGTCACAATATCAAGAAGGTTATAAAGGTATTGGAGAGTGTCCAAAGAAGGGCCATGGTAGTGGTGAAGGGTCTAGAGGGGAAGCCATGCAAAGAGTGGCCGAGGTCACTTGGCTTGTTCAACCTGGATGGGAGGAGACTGAGGACAGACTTCATCCTGGTCTGCAGCTTCCTCACAGGAGAAGTGGACGGGCAGATGCTGATCCCTTCTCCCTGGTGACCAGAGACAGAACCTGAGGGAATGGCTGAAGTTATGTCAGGGAAGGTTTAGTTTGGTCATTAGGAAAAGCTTCTGCCCCCAGAGGTTCTCAGGCACTGACCAGGCTCCTCAGGGAATGGGCACAGCCCCAAGGCTGCCAGAGCTCCAGGAGCGTTTGGACAGCGCTCTCAGGGACAGGGTGGGATTATTGCAGTGTCTGTGCAGGGCCCAGAGCTGGATTTGATCCTTGAGGGCCCCTTCCAACTCAGAATATTCTATGACTCTCTTCTGTAATCTTCTGATTTTGCTATTGGGATCAAAACTCACAGGTCCTTTTAGACCTTCAGCTTTTCTGGGTGGCGGTTCATGCATGACTTTAAACTGTGCAATTTTAAAAGTGACCTGTGAGAAGATTGTGTGATCTTGCTGGAAACTGTGCCTCTGTGTAGGTGTCAGGTGAGGTTTATGTGCCAATACCTTATTCTGTGTAAAAAAAACTTCTCGGGTGCAGTTAGCTCCTTACTGGTGTTCTCTGGACTGGGTGTTTTTGGGAAGGCCGAGGTCAGCAAGGGCTCCTTCCTTCCCAGTGTGGCTGACCTGCTGGAGTTACCCGGGTGTTCGTGAACTGAAGCAAGTCTGATGGGCTGAAGTCCCTGCTTGCTCCGACAGCTCCTTTGTGTCACATCGCAGCGGCTCTGCTGATGTTTGTGTCTTGTCTTGGGGCACGAAAACCCATCTTGCTTTTTCAGTAACACACAGTGCTGCTTAAGAAAGCCCGAAACAAAACCAACCTAAGTTGTAATTCTGCAGTTTTCCCATACACTGTACCAACACTGATGTTAAATGAACTACCCTGAGGTTTTCCTGGCAGCCCCCCTTCCTAGAGCTTGAGCCCAGTGCTTTTAGTCAGGTAATACTCATGAACAAGGCACAGGGAGCTGGTTGCTCCTATATGAATGTGAAATTGGCATGGAGTGGCTGAACTTCTTGTTTAATTTTGTACTTTGCCTGTGGCAGATCTGGGTTTAGTTGCCCAGGTTGCTGGGCATCCTCTCCCATAAAGCTCTGGGGCAGGATGAGCTTGGGAGTGAAGCTGTTTTCCAGAGGATCCTCTTTGCAGCTGGCTTATATGGAGCATGTTCCAAACTGTGCGCAGATTAGGGAGAACAATAATAGCGTTATCTGTTTGAGGAATTTATTGAATCCAGATACTTCTCTGAGACTCCTTGCTGGGTTCCTAGTAACTGTTGGATGTGAGTCTGCTTGCCAGCTTGAGAAAATCCCAGGAAAATATCCCAATTAAAGGAGCTGTTGCCTTAGCTAAATAATATGTGGTATCTCTTAAACTGCTTAGTATTTTAAAAAAGGCACCTTAGTACCTGTATTTCCCCCCTTTAATGTTAGTTTTTCAAAGAGGCGCAAATCCCTGAGGATTATGTGCATTTTGGGACCCAAGCATTTATAGAAGCCATGCTTCTCATGTGCTGGGGCTAAGCTATGAGTGACTCATTAGCCAGATGGAGCTATAATTTATTTCTATCTTCGCAAGTAAGTTAATCCCCTGGACCTAAACTGAATGAATATCCTGTGAAATGTGGTATCTGCGCAGAGTGAAACTTGAAATTTAAATTCAAAAAGGCAGAGGGTAGGTTAGAAAATCCAGGGCAGCATGAACTGGTGGGGGAAGTCAGGTGCAAGCAGTAATAGCGCACTGGAGTTAAGAAATAGTTATTTTTCTGTGGCACGGGCTCTGTTTGGGGAACAAAAGTGCAATTCTTTTGTTAAAGGCAGGATGGGAACAGTAACTGGGTCTGTGCACGGCCTGGGACAGATGCAGCTTGTTCCCCTTTTTCAGAATGACTAAAGGGATGTTGTGAGGTCCGGAATTTATGGGTGAGACGGGAGCATGTCTGCAAGGGGGGAGCCTGGCACGAGTGCTGGACTCCAAGAAATGTGATTGAGAGCAGGTTAAATATCAAATATGACTGAAAGGTGAGTATTTAACCAAATACCTTGAAATTTAAATGTAGCTAAAGTTGCTGTGCCTCCCGTAGGCAGTAGGGAGGGGGTATGCAGTGTGATTGCTACTGGGAGTGCCTTGCTGGGCTTGTGGGTTTGGGTGGGTGGGGAGCTGGTACACCTGCCCCACAGAGTTCTCTGAGGGAGCTGCAAGTGATAAAACTCCTATTGCAGCACTTGTGGGGCAGAAATGCTTTTTTTTATGCGAGATTGTCTCCTAACCAGGATGGTAAAACTAAATGGAGCAGTTAAGCTGGTAGGTGAAGGTGTGTCAGTGTAGCATTTGCTTTTTTCTGCTTTATTTGAATGAGTTTCTTCATCCTGTTTCTTTTTGCATGGCATAGGATATTTTTTCCCCCCTATAGATTGGTTCTGTCTTTTCCTAGATGGCTTGTCAGTGTAATGCAGAGATATAAATGGGGATGATGGAACTGTTTTAGTAATTGTAGATTGTCAGAGGACAACTGGAAACTGTGTATGAGCCAAAACACTGCCAATTTACCCCATGGCAAGGATGCCACTTTATGAAGACATTTTGACAGGGGGTGGTGTGATGGATGTTGTTTTGTCGTTCTGCATAGAGCCAGCAGCGGTGGGATCCTCCTAGAGTGAGTTTTAAATACCCTTGCTGGGCTGAGATGAGAAATTAATGTCTGGCCATCAGAGCAGAGCTTTTGCTTGCCATTCCTGTGTGCTTAATCAATTCTAGTTACATCCTGAGACTTTTATTTAGGTTTCAGGTTTTCTTTGAACCCTGCTTCCATGTGAAAAACTGGACTTTTGTATGGAGTTCAGAGATCAGATCTACCTGCCTCTGATTAGTGTTTGGGGTGGAAGGGCTCGTGCTTGGCTTCGCCCTGATGCGTAGGAGGGGGACAGGAACAGGATTGGAGCCTGGAGAGGCTCTGGACCTCATCACTTAGTGTGGTGCTCCAGATCCAGGAGATGATCCCGTTTTCAGTGGCGTGCAGGGAGGGGGGAGCAGGGCGGGGGACGGCGGCTCGGCAGAGCTTGCACTGCTTGTCCAGCTCTGAGATCAGACCTCAGTGAGTCCAGCACACATTCCCCACCCTGACTAGCTGTTGTCATTACGTGTTTATGGCTCCTCTGGAAGCAGCTGAAGCTTTTAAACGTGTCTCTCCTCTCTGGTCTCGGAGCAACAATCGCTTTGTGCCAGCATGTCCTCGATGGCCATTGTGCCCTCCTGACCCTCGAGCCTTGAACTTCTTTAGCTGCACACGTTATCCTGAGCCTGTGGTTTGACCCGAGCATCTGGTGTCAGATGCTGGGGAATGTGTCGGGACTGACAGGGTGTGACTGTCCAACCCATGAGTTCTGGCTGCCTTGGGTGAGGTGAGCTGGGCTTCGCTGGGCTCCTTGGGCTTGGGTATTGTAACTGTTGCAGTAATGTATTGTAATGATCAACTTAATTACGCTTGTGAAAAATCTGCTTAATTACATATTTACTTTGGGGATTAGCTTTTCCCCGTAAGCATTCAATATTGACTTTGGCTGAGACAAATTTTCAAGATCTGCTTCCTTCAAGAGGTGACTAATATTAGATCACTTAGTGCAGGGAGCTGGGTTTATCAAGTAGCTGTAATTAATCATTTTGAAAGCTTCAGCTTAGTTTTGAGCATCTGTGCTTTTTCTCCCCAAAAGACAAGCTTTTCTTCCCATCCCTCTCAACCCTTCCAAAACTTTCTGTGCTGGATGTAATTTTAGACCCTGTAATTTTCAGTGAGCTGTGTGCAGGCAGAAAATAAATACAAACTGGGAGGAGACTTCATGTTAAGACAACTGATGAATAATTAGTGTATTCAAATGTCAGTCTTTTATTTGGATAACTTAATAGCCAAATTAGAGTTCCCAATCCTTGCTTTCTGTGCTGCTCAATGCACTGTACAAATATATTATCACAGTAACTCCTCTCTGTCCAGAAATTATTCTATATAACAACTATTCCCTCTTGAGCCAGAGCCAGACTCCACACTGAGCTCACTCCAATGTGGCAGGATGGCACAGGCCAGTTTGTGATAGCAGCTTCCAAACCAGTCAGGAATTGAGGTAAAACAGCTTTAAATAAGTAAATTTTCTGCCCAGAGGCAAGGAGACCCTGTCCTCTCCCTGCACCATGCAGCTTCTCCATGGACTTTATTCCCTGTGCCCTCATAGGCTCATCTGTTTTCATTTTGTAAGCAGCAGTGGAAATATTCTGAGCAACCTGGGTTAAATCCCTTGCCTTTCATTCCCAAGAGAATGGGTGTCCCAAGGGACACTTGAGTTGAAGAGTAATTTTTTTTCCTGTGTAGAGGAAAATGTAGTTGTAGTACGTGCTTCGCATGATGGGTTTTGAACTGAGTTGGTGGATTGGGAATTGCACTTGCCTAATTAGTTTGGATTATGTCTGGATTGTTTTTCCAATATTTGGTGGTTTGGTTTTTATTTTTTTCTTTCTCCTTTTTTTTTTTTCCTTTTCTTTTTTTTTTTTTTGGGAACAAAAAGTCTGGAGAAGATTTGGATTCTTCCTGCAAAAATCCAGGTCTGTTCATAGCAATCAGTTGTGAAATGGGAAAATCTGTCTTGTCTTAACCCCAAAGTCAGGTTTTTTAACATTGTTTTGACTCTTTTTTTAACTTTGCAGTTTGTGTTAAAAAAAAAAAAAAAATAAATGGTTGGGACAAAAATATTGTTTTCAGCAAATTATCATGGAATCTTCTGGTCTGTATAAGTGCTCTGGAAGTTTTATACCATTACATGTTCGAAATAAGTAACAGATCTTCCTGTTTTCCCATAAATGTATGGAATTTTCATGAATGTGAAGCTGGGCTTTAGACTTCAAAAGCAGTTTTGAAAATACCTGATTCTTTATGGCTGACTAAAATTCAGGGCTCTCTCCTGTCTTCCCCTCACTCCACTTCTGAAGCTGTCATAAATCTGGGAACAAAAGGAAGCTGAAATTTAACTTCCACTTGCCAAGATAAGAATCTTAATTCATTATGTTTGATTTATGGGGGGGAAAAAAAGTGGTATTCTGCATATACTGGTCCTTATTTCACAGCCTCTGAAAGTGCTGTCTCATGTATTTCTGAAATCGAAAGCTTTAACTTTCATAAAGTCATGTGGGAAGGAAGAGTGAAGAAGATGAAGAAAAGTGAGGGAAAGGAATTATTCTCTCCCCAGGTCAGCAGTCTGGCAAAGCGCACTTCTTCCTATCCAGACCAACAGCTTTGAAGGAAATGGCAAATGATTTCCAGAAGCTGTTCCATGGCTGATACAGTTCGGTAATTTTATTAAAGCTACTTTAAGGCTATTCTGTAATAATGAGAAATCTTCTTTTATTGTAATTGGTAGAGGAAATAACACCGAGGGAAAACCTGTTCAAAACCTAATTTTCTTTTTTTTTTTTTTTTTTTTTCCCCTTTCTCCTGTAGGTTTTTTAAGAAATCATAGCTAAGAAAAAGCACAATGGAGTTTTATGAGTCTACCTACTTTATCATCCTCATTCCTTCTGTGGTTATTACAGTCATCTTCCTCTTCTTCTGGCTTTTCATGAAAGAGACTTTATACGATGAAGTCCTTGCCAAACAGAAACGGGACCTAAAGTTCCCACCTACCAAGGCTGACAAAAAGAAAACTGAGAAGAAGAAGAACAAGAAGAAAGAGGCTCAGAATGGGAACATCCACGAGTCTGACTCGGAAAGTGCCCCTCGGGACTTTAAGCTCTCTGATGCCCTGAGCACGGATGAAGAGCACGTCACTCCTGTCCCCTCGGGCGTCACCGAGGCCTCCGCCGGCGTCAGGGAGCGCAAGAAGAAGGAGAAGAAGCACAAGGCCAACCAAGATGATCACGTAACTAAGGACTCGGAAGGATCCAAGTCTTCAGGCAAGAAAGTAGATCCAGTCCCTGTTACAAAACAGCCCACTCCACCATCTGAATCAACAGCAGCTAAGAAGAAGCCTGGGCAGAAGAAGCAGAAAAATGGAATGGGTATCTGACGTTGCATATGCTTCTTGCACAGAACGCCAAAACAGTGTTCTGCTTTTTGCAAGGCCACAGAGTGTCTCTCACAACTGTTCTGCCTGATCTCTACGGGGCAAAGCTCCCTTCTAACCTTCTCCTTTTTTATGAGCTATTGCTTTTTTTCCCCCCTGTTTTTCATCTGGCAGCAGTGCTCTGGTTTTCCTCCTCCCATCCTTGCTTTCTTCTACTAAAGATAAAGTGAAACAGAGTAGCTCGTTCCTCTGCTTTGCTCTGTGGTTTGACTGCTTTGCTCTCAATCAAAAATTTGATTACCTGAGAGAAGTCAGTAGGTGTTTGCTGTGTGCATTCTGAGTCAGGCTGTGAAAAAGTGGAGTCCTAAGAGTGGTTGCTCTGATAAGGGAGGGCATCTCGAGAAACCTCATAGCAGACTGAAATAAATCACTGTTTAAGTGCAGGCTTAATGCACAGAGAGGTGTTTGGTGGCTGATTCAGGGATTGGTGGTTGATTCATTGCTGCCCACCTGCTACACCTCTATAAATGAATGGAACTGATACTAAAACTGATCTGGCTCTTGTAACTGAAATATCCAACCTAGAACAGACCAAAAACTCGTCGGAATCTCTTGTGACCGTATCCTCAGCAGCTGACATGTCTCGGTGTGGTTGTCTTGACTAGGAATAGAAGTTGAAAAAGAATAAAAATATCCAATTCTAGAAATAAATGAAACCCAAGATATTTGCAGATCCTTTGTGAGATGCAGGCACAGCAGGTTTGCACAGGGAGTGAGGAAAAAGAATGACATTGCTGCTTGATGTGGTAGATTTTTTTCTTATTCTGAAAAAAAACTGGAGAAAAAAAGACCCACCCACTACCAACCGAGAAAGTACCCAGTTTTGTTTGTGGGTGTTCTCCAAAAATCTCTGTGGCACAGTTAAAATGTGGTCTGCAAGCACAGTTCTGAGGGCAGCCACAACGAACTCTTATGCTTGATTACAGGAGCTGACACCAGAGCCCTGTGCTGTGCGTGTCAGCTCTGACAAGAATCTTAATATAGCACAGGCTGTCCAAAATGAAAGCAAAATTTCTCACTAGAAACTGCTTTTAAAAAGAACAGTTCCCTAATGGGAAACACTTATTTTCTGCTTCTCACAGTCCCAGTAGCTATTGGGGGTGTGTGTTTAAAGTGCCCAAGTGGGTTCATGGAGGGGAAAAGTACATTTCTAAATAAGAAACTAATATGGGTAACGTGTGCTGTCTGCTCTGTCACAGTGAAATCTAAACTGGAGTTGTTAAACTGTTCCTTGCATTGCCGTGTGTTCTGCTTGCCTATGAGATTCCTGTCTTAAAAATCACTGGGTGTTGTGGCTCTTGACTCTGCTAAACCTTCCTGTTGCTTTGGGGTCTCACCTGATTTGGGAATTGTGTGTGTGTGAGTCTGTGTGTGTATGTATGTGTGTGTGGATAAATTTGTGTTCTGATTTAAAAGATGTGAGTTTGTTTTCCTGGGAGTGGAGACTTTGGTTATTACAGATTCACTGATTGAAAAGTAGTGCTGAGAATATACAGAAGAGCATATTGTCTTGTCTGTTGCAGATGATCAAGACAGTAAGACTGATTCTGTTGTGTCTCCTGCCAAAAAGCAAGAACCAATGCTGCTCCACCAGGAGGTAAAGCAAGAAAATGTGTCGGGGAAGAAGAAAGTCTCTGCAAAGAGGCAGAAAGTTGATAATGGTGAGAATTCAGTCTGTGGCTTTGTTCAGATGAACCCGACTATTAAACGTTTTGCCATCCATTGCCTTAGTTTCTCTTCCTTTGGAAAAGGAACTTGTGGAATAATAAGTCTTTTGATTTGGAAAAAGCAGGAATTCCAGGTAGGAAAGACTGCTGAGCCTGAGATCTTATTAAATTTTATGAACATGTGGTACCACTGAGCTTGGGATAATAAATGTTCGAACCTTTCTGAGCTCTCTTGGATCCAAGCATCTTATGAGGAGTAACGTGCAGACTTTGAGTAGAAGGCTGAGCAGGCTCTAAGTTGCTGTGAGCAAGGCATGTCTGGAGCTGCTGCATCTTCCTCAAACAAGATTGCAGTTTTTTCAGCCAGTTGCTTTGACCACATTCCTCTCTTATTGTCCTTTTGTTGGCTGGCCCTTGCTCCAACATAAACTGTTCATCTTTGCTGTCAAGGCCTTTACTGTTCGTCATCCCTCGTTCTCTGCCAAGATGCTGCTTCTTGTGTCCTCTTGGCTCACTGTGCCTCTGTGTATGTGTGTTTCTTTTTTTTTTT
>VZRN01003298.1:375949-419277 GCA_013397935.1 Dasyornis broadbenti
TTTTAATTTTTTACAATGAGCACTGTTGTGTCTGGCTTTTGGACACAGTGTGAGCATGAAGTTCTGTGGGGCCACCTTGTTATCTTCTCAAGACTTCTCTGCTGGGGCAGCTATGAAGTTGGAAGCTGGTGGCTTGCTCCGGGAATAAACATTGTTGCTCACTGTTCCCTTTATACTTTGGTCAGGTTATCAGGGTCCAGATCTGCTGTGGGCCCTGGTCAGACTAGGATGGGATTCCAAGCAGTGTAGGGTTCCTGTATAACTGCAAAACTCCCAAATGATTCCTGGAAGAAGCTACTGATGGGGAACCTAGGATGTGATCACCTTTTATGGATGTTCTTCTGCTTTTCCCGATGGAAACGGGTGCATTGCATTTTTTGAGGGGCCATAAACTTGTCCACAGACTTGTCTTTACATGGCAAATAAATGTCAGCACCAGCTCAGCCAGCAGTAAAGCTGAGCTGTCAGTGCTCCAGTGGAATAGCTCACGCAGTATTTGAATGCAAACTGTTTTGTTTTCAAGCCATCTCTCCAAAATGACAGAGCAAAAATGAGCTGTGGTGGACATCAGGATTAGCCAAGACATTACTGTGGGGATTTCATACTGCAAAATGTCTCATGGATGTTAAAAAGGTTTTGAAAGGAGGGAAGTTAATACGGAGAGGAAAGTAAAAGATGAGGAAAGCAACTTGGGTTTGTTTCTGCTAGAGGAGACCTCTCCTCTCTTCTGAGCTTGCAGTGTACCTGCAGGTGTTTGCTGGCGGCTTAAGTGGACTCTTATCAGGTGACACAAAAAGGTTCATCTGTCCAATTCTGCACCTTTTACAGCAGCCAGAATTTAAGAGTGTTTTGTAACTGGCTCTCTGGCAGCCAGGAGTGCATATTTGTTTTGCACTGATGCCTGAAATCCTGTATCCCATTCAATTCCTCCTCTCTCTGCAACTGCCTGGCATCTGTTGTCCACCAGCCCTGCAGTCTGGGCTGGCTGAGGCAGGGATTTTCCTGCTGGGCCACGGCTCTGTGCACGACCTCTGGCATAGTCCAGTGGAGCAGGAGCTCGACAAGCAGCAGCTGCAGCTCTGGCTGTGCCTGTTGCCCCAGGTCTGTCACTCCTGCTCTCCCCTCGCCTGCTTTTGTCTCTGCTGGAGAGCTCTTTGCACAGAGGCTGCTCCTTGCCGCGGTGATCCACTGGTGTGGGAACGCAGACCTGGGGGCGGACAGTACCCCTGGGTACGTCTCTCTGCATGGTAATGGTGCCCAAAGCCTGCTCTGACAGATGGGAGATCTTCATGAGGTGCAGTGGAGTCTGCATGCAAAATAAGCTTGATTGCCATCCCTGCTGCATGTTCTACCTAAGTGGTTGAGTTCACAGGTGATGTAATCCATGAAAATGCTGGCAGTGAAGTACCAGTGTTTAACAGAATAGGGACAAAAGGCTTTACTCCTACTTTAGGGATGCTGAATGGTTTCCTGCACAGCCCCAAGTTAAACAGTCACATTGATGCTATGTGCAACTTTCTTACTAAAGTGAAATGAAGGTCAAAATCTAAAGGTTCTTCTCTTCTCCTTGTTAAAATGCTAAAAGGCAGCTTTGGAAGTAGAAATTTAATTGAAGCTATTAAATTACTATGCATTAGAGACCTTTCTTTAATGGACTTACCTGAAGAGCTTTAATGAGTTAAACTGTGAAGGATAATAGGAATAGAGAATATAACTAACTACTGAGGTTAGAGATGCTTCAATTCAACTCTTAATATGTTAGGCACCTTTTCTAAAATTGTTGGTGTCAATTATTACAAAGCTTTAACCCATCCTATGGACTTATGATTACAGTTTTGGTGGATGAACCTCTTATTCAAGCAACTACTTATATTCCTTTGATGGATAATTCTGACTCAGGCACTTTGGAAAAGCGTGAGCCGGTTGAAGTTGTAAAACACAATGTGAATGAGGGGATCCAGAAGAGCAGTGGCAAGAAAATGAAGAATGAAACAGATAAAGGTAAGAAACTGATAATTCAGTCTGTCTGGCATAGCCTGCTTGCAAACCTCTACAGGGAAGATGTGTGGGGAGGGGGATCCTCTCTGATGTGCTGTGAAGAAGGGATTTGAGGAAAACATTTGTGGCTGCAGGATGCTCTTCTTGTGTGTGCTGGTTTCTGCCTTGTCTTTGGCACTGTGGAAAGGGCTTTGTGCCATCTGAATCCTTTCAGCTCTGACTGGGCTTTTGTGCCCTCAGTGAGCGAAGCGCTGATTGCAGACCACACAGATGCAGCGAGGGAGTTCACAGTGGAGAGTTCAGACATTGCTCACAGGGATGGACTCCAAACGCAGGGCATTCAACACAAGCTCTTGGAGTCTGCTGGAGGCTGGAAGTGCAGCCTGCATGCTCCAGGGCTGTTCATGGAGCTATCTGAGACTGACCCAGGGCAACACGGAGTGACCTGAAGCAGATTTGCCAGTGGTGAGAATCTGGCAGTTTCCAGGGAGACTGAATTTTCCCTTCAGAGCAGTTGAAATTGGTTGGGACAGGGGAACTTCCTTCATACTCTCCCACAAATGCCTGGAGTGATTAATGAGCATTGTGTCCCACCCTGAAGCTTTTAATAGGCCTCTGACCATCTCAAAGCCTGACAAACTTACTGAGCCATGAGGTGAGACCTCAAATTTGTGAGCAGCCAGAGAGAAGCCAGGTGGCTGAGCAGCGGAACCCAGCTCGGGTTAGGGCAGAAGGCTGATTCTTAAGCGTTGTCTGCTTGCTCACTTCACTCTTTGGAACCTCTCTTTTTAGTCTTGTCTTCTAAAATGCCCTCTTGAAAGCTTCCTGGCAGCTCTTTGATTGGATTCCCACATTCCTGAGGCTCCTCTTGTGCTTCTGGCTCAGTGGCTGCGCATTACTGTCCTGCAGCGTCAAAGCCCCTCACGTGCACCCATCCCTTCACATTTCCTCAGCACGCTGTGACCTTCTCCATGAACTCCTAATTCTCCTGTGTCAGCTGGGATTTGCCCTCCCGTTATAGAAATCTTCCCCTGCTCTAATTGTAAGCTCCTTGGGTGCAAGGGCAAGGTCTGTGTGCCTTCAGGGAGTACAGGGCTCAGGCTGGTCCTGGCCCAGCTGCAATTGATTCCCGGCTCACTGGACTGTGGTCTCAGGATCTTGGCATATTCCTGGTAACAGCATCCCTGATGATGTCAATGCAGTAGTGATGTGAGCTGAAATCTGTGGCCAAGACTATGTTGGATTTAAGGCTAGGAGAGAATGTGCTAGAACTCCTCAGCACTCCCTCGCCATGCTCTGTTGTTCACTGATTTTATGCTTGATAATTTCTTTTAGGGCATAGTGTCGCTACTGCCTTTTTGTTCTTCATTTATTTTTGAAACAGATCTTTGGGTTTGATGTGTAACTTGGTTTCAGGGACATGTTTAGCACCTGTGGTGAGAAACCCAGACCACTCTCCACAATCTTTGGGACAATTTCTGAACCAAGCATCACTTTTAAGCTTTGCACTTTGTTTTATTCTTCCCGTCCCTTCACTTGCTTTTGGGCTCTGGTGAATATTTGACAGGGACATGGGATGCCTTGGTCTTGTGCTCCCATTTCCTGGAGTCAGGGGGCCACCTAATGACCTGTCTATGTGCAGCCTGTTTGTGAGCAGTGTTTTCTGTTTGTTAGAGCATAGCTCAGCTGAACTGTCTTTCCTTGTGTGTGTCTTTTTAAACACTTGGTCAGCCATTGAGAGGGATCTTACTCATTTATCTTCCTGCTGCTGAGCTCCTCTTGCAGCAGTTCCTTCAATCTAAATTTAAAAGTTAATATTTTTGTCTTCCATATATTGTAATCAAAAATGTGCCAGTTTTTAAATTAATTAACCTGTCATGTGCATATTGCTTGTGCAGCCAGCTGTCCTCCAAACTGAGAGCTCAGTTCAAATTACTGTCATAATACACTGGAAAGGACTCTTCAATTTTTCACATTTATGCTATTTTTCTCCTCCAAAATATGTTATGCTTTGTCTTCTTGCTAGCAACACTTATAAACGTTACCAACTGTGCAAACAAAATGGTGGGATTTTCTCTTTTCCCAAAACTATCAGCTGGCAGATTGCTATCAGATTTAAATTGGAGAGATGTTGTTTTTGCTGAGTGTTCATGACCTCTTGCTTCTTGGCATTTCAGACTGGAATTAAATATAATGCGTAATGATACCCCATCACAAGCTGTTTCAAGGCAAAATAAATAATTCCGTATGGAGTCCAAAGTAAATAAATCCTCCCTTCTGTGTTGCAGAGAACGCTGAAGTAAAATTCAAGGATTTTGTAACATCCATGAAGAATATGATCTTCTCTGAAGACGAGGCCCGTTGTGTAGTGGAGGTGTTGAAGGAAAAATCCGGTGCAATTCATGATTTCTTGCAAAAGGTGAATGACTGTGGGTGTCGGGAGGAGACAAAACTTATTAAAGAAACAAATTGGAAGAGGTGCTGTCAAATGAGCTCTGTCGAGGTTCTGCTGTGATTTGGGCAGTCTGTCTTTGGAAGACTCTCTCCAGCTGGTCTGTGCTTGCCTTGTGTGCAGGAACGAGCTGTCAGATACCTTTGTGCTTCCATCTGCCATCCCAGGGGTGGCTGTGGCTGCTCGGAAAGAGCAGGTCTGGCCATGGAGAACAAGGAATACAGTAGGAATGCTGCTGCTGACGCGTGTGTGTTGGCACGGGGAAGGGTGGCTGGTGACTTTTGGGAGTGATCTTTCCCAAATGTGCAAACAGGATGAGCTATGAGAGGAATTAAGAAAAAGCTGCGTACTTGCTTGACTGATTCTGTGTTCTGCAAGTGTATAATGGAGTCTGACTTCTTTGGACATTTCTCATAGGATCGTAGGGCAATTCAGATTTGGAAGGGATCTCAAGGTTTTTGTAGTCCAGTCTCCAGCTCAAAGCAGGACCAGCTGCAGGCTGCTCAGGCCTTTATCCAGTCTGGGTATCTTGAAACCTTCAGGGAATGGGACTGCAAAACCTCTCTGGGCAACCTGTGCCAGTGCTTGGCAGTTCTTTTAATTCTTGTAATCAAGACAGAAGAGAATTGTGTCCACCAGTATCCTAGCAATACAGAATCCCAGAATCCTTGGGGTTGGACAAGGATCATCCAGTCCAACCCCCTGGCCAAGGCAGTGTCACCTGGAGCAGATGACACATGAATGTGTCCCAGTGGATTTGGAATGTCTCCAGAGAGGGAAACTCCAAACCTTCCCTGGGCAGCTGTTCCAGGGCTCTGCCACCCTCCAGGGAAAGCAGTTCTTCCTCATATTGAGGTGAAACTTGTTGTGTTTTAGTTTGTGGCCATTGCTCCCCATCCTGTTGCTGGGCACACACCCTGTCCTCCCTGCCGTGACTCACTGTGGGTGTCACTCTATGCTTGTCACATCCTGAGTGTAACACTTGAACTCTTGCAATCCTGTATTCCTCTGCAGACGTGGTACCAGAGCAGAAATGCAGAACTGGGTATGTGTCAGTCCAGTTAATGCAATATATCAGCATAACAACACAATTTGGGCTGGCAGGGACTTCAGGGGGCTGTGCAGTCCAGCTGCCTGCTCAGAACAGGTCCAACACTGAATTCTGAGCAAGTTGCTCAGGGATTTGTCCAGTTGCAAGGACAAAACCCAGTAGTGCTACACTTGGAATGGCATTGCCTGTTCTAGCAGCCACCCTGCTTGCTGTGTTTTTTTTTCTTTTAAAGGAAGGTTTGGTGTTGAAGCTGAACCTTTAGGATCAAAATGAGTTCCTGGGTTTGTATGCAACCAAAAAAATGTAGGTTTCTGTAGGCGGAAGTGTGAACAGTGTTCTCTCTGTAGCTCATGCCAGTCACTGGCTGTGTGTGTACTGCAGGCATGCACCATACCACTAAAGGAGAATTTCCAAACAAATTCAAAGTGCATGTGTGGGACTGACACTTCTTTGCTTCTTCACTTACCAGACTTCATTGAGTGAAGTCCAAGTAGTCCAACCTCGCCCTCGAAGCGGCACCAGCTCTGAGGTCAGCCCAAGCTGTGCAGGGCTTTATCCAGTCTGGCTTGAAGCCATCAAGGACTGAGACTGCACAACCCCGCTGGGCAACCATCGCACTTCACTGAGCGAAGTCTGAGCACAAACATGTAGCAGTTGTGCCCCTTACTACAGTTATTTCATTTTAAGGACCAGCATACAAGTGGCAGGACCATGGGGATTGTTTCTCTAGGTCTGTTCCCTGTACTATCTCTGAAATTGTGTGTCAGTCTGCCAGCAGAAATGTAATTACAGCAGGTGGAGGCTCTCCTGGGAAGTGGAAGGACACACCAGATCAGTGTTTCTTTTTCCCTTTGTGGTGAGATACTTCAAGCATTTACGTTTGTTGGATTATGCTTGCTCTGAGCGTGGGCTGGACCAGGTGATCTTGGACGTCCTTCCAACCGCAGTTATTGACTGATTCAGTGTCTCTGCATCTTTTCCCATTATTTCTCTTAATGGCTGTTCTTCATTTTCCCCACTGCCACCACAGCAGCTCTCTTCCAGTGGGAAGCACCTTAAGAGCCCATTTATCCTCTTAATTGGTTTCCATGCTTCGAAAATGCATTTCCTTGCCTGATGAAACAGGATCCATTAGCGGCAGAACTGGGTACCGGTGGTGCCATGTGTGCCCTGCAGATGGAAAATTTGGGGGCAGGAGGGGATGTTTCCTTCTCTCAGGTTTGCTTTGCTGCCTTTAAGCGTGCTTTGCCTCTACTTGTGGTTATTTTGATGTCATCCTGCTGCAGGCCAGCAAGGCTGAGACGGCTGCAGCTCTGCACCAGCTCCAGGACAAGGAGAAGATGCTCCTGGCGATGAAGGAGGAGGCAGCTGTTGCAAAGGAGCAGTGCAAGCAGCTCTCCCAGGTAAATATTGAGGGCTTCATGTGTATAGAGAGGAGCAGGGGTTTGCAGGGCTAGTACTGAGCATATTATAAGTCAGAAGGTGGAATATTTATACTGAGAAAGCTTACCAAGACACTGTGTTTGGTTTTACAGCGTATTTGTGCAGTTACTTTCCAGTAGTTTTGCCAGAGTTTTTTATTTACTGATCCTTGTAAGCTGAGCCTGTTTTTCTTTTCAAATGGTTACTTTAAAAACACTTCCTTCACCAGTGTGAGACTGTTCTGGGGATGCAAATATTGTGTCTTTCTTGCATCGCAGTTTTAATTTGGTTGATATTGTAGCATTCGCATGCCTGTGTGCTTCTAGGCAGAACAATCATCAGTTTTCTTTAAGAAGGAAGGTACAGAAAGTGCAGACTGCCTGCTTAGCCCCTGGAGGTGCAACTGTGATTGCTTTGGACTTAAAGGGATGCTTATGCATCACTGTCAAAACTAGCGTATGAAAATCGACTTTTTTGTGAAGGTTTCAGAGAAAAACAGTTACAGTAGAACAAATAATGAGGCAAACGTGGCCTGAATTTGAGAGTCTTGGGAGAAGGATTTGTGTGTTTTGGGTGGTTTGGAAGCACATGAGCATTGGAGTCAGGAAGGCCACGTTGTGGGGTAGGACTTGGGCACAGAAAGCTGGGTGGCCAAAGGTAGGAGCAGAGTGGCCAGAGGATGCAGGAGTTGGAGCCTTGGGAGATGAGACGGGAAGAAGGGAGTGTTTATTGTGTGAGCTCCTGGCAGGGCACAGGTGTCTGCAGGTGAGATCAAGAGGTTTGGGATGGTTAGTGTGGGAGATAGGGAGAAGGGTCTTGTGATGTGTTCAGAGGATAAAAAGAAACTGGCTCAGGACTGCAGAATCAAATTGGAGAGAGGTATCTGCTGCCAAAGAAGCAGAGGGAATGGATGAGGGAATCTGGGTGTGGGAAATGCAGATGTGGTTGGGAAAAGAACATCTGCAAAATGTTGCTTGTGAGGGTGAGGCAGGAGCTGTAGAGAGGTAGGAGTCATCAGGGGTTTCTCCCATCTGGATTGGGCAAAGGAGAAGCTGGGAGAAAATGGGTAAAAGCAAAGTTGCTGCAGTGCTGGAGTATCAGGATAAACAAGGGATAAAGTTCAGCTTGACTGATAAAAGCTCTTATCTTCCAGTTAACGTGCTTCCTGGAAAACACGGTCAAAAGCTAAAGGTGCTTTAAGGTGCAGAGCTATTCCTGCAGGGATCTTGATAAAGATAATAACTGCAGAGGATAAATGAGAGCAAGAGCTGAGTACCTCGAGGCTCAGAGGGATTTGGCAAAACGCAAATCAGGGAAAAGTTAATCTTCCCAGGGTCTCTGGTTCTGCCCTGACAAGGTGGCTGGGTTACTGAGGACTGCAAGTGAATGGTGGGATTGAAGCAGGGATAGAGGAAGCTGCAATGTGTCCTGGCACTCTTCTTTTAGTTGCATCTTAGTTAAAAATAACGTGGGGAAAGATTTGTGTCAAGCTGTTTATATTGTAATTGCAGAAGTGATTTGAAACTTTGAGTTTGATCTACAGGACAGAATAGCTTTTATTTAAACTAAAAGCTAAAAAACCCCTGTAATTACTCTGAAGAGATGGAGGGTATTCAGGCTAATAATTTAGAGCACTTAAATTGTGTCAGGGTTCCCTGGCACTGTGAGGAGCTGTGTGGCTGGAGACACCTGAAGCTCGGGTGGTACAAATTCCTATTTATGTGATGGGAGCTGCTGAAAGCTGCACTTAATGTTTTTGCTTACTACAGCAAGTGCATTTATATTGCAGAGGAGCAGCTCTGTGGATTTCTCAGGTGTCTGGGTTGAATTACTGGCTAATAAAAGATTAAAAAGCAATGTGTATTTTCATTTGAAAGCTATAATACGGCATCATGCTGGTGGGATTCAGGGCTTCTCTGGCCTTTGTAGTGCACTAATAGCCCAGCTCCTGTGGCAAAGCTGTTGGCTTTGCAACCTGCTACAAAGCAATTATTTTGCTCTAAAGTGCTCGTTTGGCCATGGTGCTTTACCTGTGTTCTTCCATTTTGCTAAACTGGGGATGAAAATCGAAGCTCTGCCCTCTGTGGTTTTAGTCGTTAAGACTGTGATTTGGCCAAACTTCATAGAAATAAGACTCCCATCTCTTCTGAGACAATGGAAGATCAGTGTTTAAATTGGCAAACCTTTAAATAAATGTTAGCTTTATGATGATTTAGGATCAGCGTAAGGTTTTGGAAGTTTGGTCTAATCCTATAAATTTGCTGAGTGAAGATGGATGCTGACTTTGATTTGATGCACACTTGCTGTATTTTTAGTTACCTTAAAGCATCAACTATTAGCCTTTAGAAAAGAGCAATGGATGACTTGTTTCCCATTTCCTGTCACCTCCCTCCCCAGGAGCTGGTTGCAGAGAAGGAGAGGAATGGTTTGCTCACGGCCAAGATGCGAGAGCGCATCAACGCACTGGAGAAGGAGCACGGCGCTTACCAGAGCAAAATGCACGTCAACTACCAAGAGACTCAGCAGATGAAGCTAAAGGTAAATGCTCTGCCAAAACTGCTGGAGTTGATGCTCATGCACAAGCAGATTGGTGCTGAGAAATCACTGCAAATCTTTGTAGTAGTTTCCTGACTTAAAAGAAGGACAGGGTGTTCTGACAGGTGACTTCTGTGGTGTGTAAAGGCCAGTGCTGGTCTCTGCTCAAGCTGCTTTTCCTTCCTGTTCTTCTGCTGAAACATTATTCAATTAAAGTGTAAAATCTAATTGAAATACTCAGCTTAAGGGAGCCACTAATGCTGATGATCATTTACCAGCAGATAAAGATCTTTAAGATTATAGTATGGAGTGACAACATAGCATAATTCACATGAAATATCATTGCCTGGGGGAGTGCTTTGCTGGAAATATTTGAAGTGCAGACACTTGTATTTTTTTTAAGACCCTTGTTACTTTCTATTGTGGTTGCTTTATAATTGAGTGACCTTAGAAAGGTTTGTTTCATCAGATTAAAAAATTTAACTTAGAGTTTTCTGAGGAAAATGGCCCATCTTATGCTTAGATTTCATTCTAGTAGTTTGTGTTTGTATAGATGTCACAGCATCAAGCTCAACACTTCAACTTCCCAACTTCAATATTGTTACTGTCTTCTGTCCTGGCCCTTGGAAGAGTAGCATCTCTGCAGTTTTGGAGCAGAGGAAGCTTCCTTGGAACTTGCGTAGATAAGTGGACAATGAGAAGGTCCTGCTGCTGGCTGGGGATGGGGAGGGAGACCTGGGCACACCCGGGGAGGCCTTAGCGAGTGCTGCTGTGCCAGGCAGAGCTGGGGAAAGGAAGTGCAGAGGATCCAAAGCTCCGGTCCTGCTCCCTCTGCTGATGTGCTGCAGCATGGCAGAGGAGCTGAAAATGGTCACAAGCTCCCAGTTTTGTGGGGTTTGTGTCCCTGCTTCTCTTGGGATCTTGTTGGCATTAGAAAACAAAATAGGCAAGGAAAAGAACCCCCCAATAAACGTCCAAGGAAGGCCTAGCTTGTTACATTTGTTGGTGCAGAGCTGGAGGTGGCTGCCCTACAAGGGACTGCTCTCTGCTGCTGTGGTTTATTTGAATTTTACATTCATTACATTTTACATTTATTTGAATTTTTTTATGTAGAAGATGCTCTTTGATGAGTCAGCCATTTGATGAAACTGGATTTTTGGAATGGTGTCAGCCATATCTGCGAACTGGCACCGAGAATGGAAGAGTGTTGTGTGCGCTTGAGGATTTCCAGAGCAGACTTTTGGGCTCCAAGACCAGCTCTGCTGTTGCCTGCCTATGCAGAGTTCATCTTTTCTCTTTGAATCCTGTCATTCAGGGCTTCTTTCTGCCTCAGTTTGGAACCTTGCTGAAAATCAGAATATTAGATGAGGACTAGCCTTTTGCAGTTTGCATGCTGTGATCTGTATATTGTTAGTTATTTGTTAGTTTTTCTGCTTTGTTTAAAGGCTTTGTAAATGTCTAATGATAATTCATGGCACATTTGTTTTATTTCCCTTCGGGGAAGTAACATATTGATATCCAGTTATTGATAAATATCTCAAGTTATGTAGCTGAGCAATTGGTATTCTGGGTAACACTTATGTAGCCTTTTAAACAATAAAGAAGGTTGCCTTGATAAATAGGTTGATACACTGATATGAAAGGGAATGTTGCTTTGATTTGAGCACGAGGGTCTCAGTAGCACAATTTAATTTAAGAGTTGGTGCGTGAGGAGGGAACAAAGCTCCACCTCTCCCGAAAAATCCACTTAGTTTTATTTACTGAAACTATTGTGATATCTTACCTACTGCTTCAAGCTGGTTTTTTTCTTTTTTTTCGTTTGTTTTTGTAGCTTCTTAGCTTAATCTTTTATGGAATTGATCTTTCTTTCTCCATCAGTTCCAGCAAGTCCGCGAGCAGATGGAGGCAGAAATAAGCCACCTGAAGCAGGAAAATGGTATCCTGAGAGATGCTGTCAGTACTTCCACCAATCAAATGGAGAGCAAGTATGTTGGCAGCTGCTTGGAGCTCTGTGTGTTTTTGAGCCTCCCCTGAAGAGTTGTTCTGGACTCTGCTTCTTTTGTTTCCAAGTCCTTGGCTGTCTCTGAATTAGTGGTTAAGCTGGGAACACAAATATTTTGGGCTGGACAGGTAGCTGGTGGTGTTTGCATTGAGCCAGGGGTTTCAGAACAAATAATTATCTTTTATCAGTTTGAAGCCTGAGCTTTTAGACTGTGGTGCTGAGGCACCTCTGGTGTTTTTGGCAGGGTGTGCATCCCTCCCCTGGGGCTTTAGGAGAGGTGCTGATTGGCCTCTTGGGAGAACAGCAGCTCTGAACTTATCATAGATCAGTATTGATACCCTGCAGTTACTGATACTGCTGGGGGACCCTTGGATTTATCTGCTGGTGGTGCAAACGTTTGGAGAAACAGAAAAGGTACCTGAAGGTTTTGTGTTTTGTGAGTTATGTCTTGGGCTGCCCCTGAGCTGGCAGGGAGGATTTTGTGCATTGTGCAGGTAAAAGCTGAACACCTTGCTAAGGTTTGCAGAAGACAAAACTGACACAATATCTGCTCTCGGATATTTGTTGCTGTTGAAGACTGCAATGTCAAGTGCTCAGAGAAGGGTGTGGAACCCTGATTTTAGGGGTCCTGTTCATTTAAGTGAAGCATCATTATCTTTTAGACAGTTACCCTGAAAAAGCCTTAATTCAAGCAAACTTGAGATAAAAATGAAATGCTTTTTACTTGCTTAGGCACAAAGGGGAGCCTCTTAAAATTCTTCCCTTGGGCTGAACAAATGCATCTTCTTTGTCTACCAAGAGAGTGCATCAGATACCTCTGTAAGTTAATAGTCAGGTCAAGGCCAGGAGGTAACAAATAGTCTGAAGAAATATATGCAGTTAGTAGTCCAGGAGGAATAGTCCTGAGCAAGCCTGAGATCAATAATCCTTTATGGGAAGAGGAAAAGGATGTGAATTTTGATGCGAGACCTTTCCTTATGCTGAGCTTCTTCAGTTCACATCAGCCTGCCCAAATCATGCCAATCAGCTTGGAAACCTCTTCAGGGAGCTGATGCTTGTGGCTTGTTGCTGATTTTTTTTTTTCTGACCCTGGGTTGTAGCTACTGGGTTGTGCTGATGGCCAGGAGCGATGTGTTTTACTACTGGGGCCAGGACTACCTGACCCTCATCCCCTTCCCAGGATGAAACAGTTTTGGAGGGTGGGAAAAAAACACCCCAAACTCACCCCTCTACGGCCCTGTGGTTGCAAATGTAGGATTTGGTGTTGAAATTTGAGAAGCTGCTGTTGCGGCCTTTGCTTCTTGTAGAAAAACCCTGTGGAAATGTTTGTTTTCAGGCAGTCGGCCGAGCTGAACAAGCTGCGCCAGGACTACGCGAGGCTGGCGAACGAGCTGGGGGAGAAGAGCAGCAAACTGCAGCAAGAGGAGCTCCAGAAGAAGAATGCAGAGCAGGCAGTGGCTCAGCTGAAGGTGCCTGGGGTTTTCTCTGCCTGTCAGGTTGTGCTCAGGGTTTTATCTGAGCTGAGTCCTGAATCAGTGGGATGTGAGGCATGTGGGAATTGCTTTAGCTGCTTGTTTCAGATGGGCTGAGCCAGCCTAGGGGTTTATTTAATGTTTTTATTCAGTGCTCTGGGTTTTGAGTGATTACAGACCTCCCTGTGAAGTGAAACTTACCTTCCAGGTAAATATCTTTTCAATATCAGCCGTTAAGCTTTTTACTTTGCTTTCTGAGAGTACAATTCCAACAAGAGTTGATACTTCTGAGCCATTCACCCAGATGGCTTTGTCCTTGTGTGGTTTTTATTTGAAGCTACGTGCTTTTGCTTAAATGTATATTTAATTTTTTTAATAAATGTACTTTTGGAAGAGTTAAAATGTAAATGGTCTGGCTTCTGGATGAATGTCTTTCCTTTTCTTTGGAAGAAAAGGTCTTTCAAGTTTTTTTAGGAGATAAACTAGTGTTTTCAGGTGAGAATGCCAATCCAGAGCTCATGATTTCTTCAATATTTGCAATTAAATCTTACATACCAGAAGTTCTTCCTGCCTTCTGCCCTGGCAGGTGGAGAGTTGGTACCTAGAGCTGAGATGTTTTAATTATTGGATGCAGATTTATGTGATGCTTGGCTGGTCTGGCTTCTGGTGTTAATTCTGAACTATCAGGGCAAAGATGCTACATTTTCATATTACAGAAACCATTCTGTTAAGAGCCTATAATGAAACCCTGTTCACAATTTGCCTTTCAAATTAATGGGCTAAACTAGTCTAGGAGGAGGATTACAGAGCACTCTGTCTCTCTGATGTGCCCTAATGGAAAAAAGAAACAATTTCACTTCATTGCCATATGTTTTGGGAATAGGACTGAGGAGATGCACTCTGAATGCTTCAAAAATAAATTAAAGGTTAGACTTGTGTTCATCAACTCTTTCTTCAATGTGAAGGTCCAACAGCAGGAAGCGGAGAGAAGATGGGAAGAAATCCAGGCTTATCTCAGGAAAAGAACAGCAGAACACGAAGCAGCACAACAAGGCATGTATCACAAAATGCCCAAATAATGCCTACTGCAGTGAACTGGCTGTTGCCATTTTTAAAAGAAGGGCATTATTGAGTAAAGGTCTTAACTAAAGCTCAGGTGAAGTCAGCCCTGCTTCAGCAGCCTGGGAAAGGTGTGTGTCGGAATCCCAGATGGTCTGAATGCTGATGGGGGAGCTGAACCTTGGCTTGTTGGAGTGAGGCTCCTAATCGGCCTCCCTGTTTACAGTGAAAATGATTTCCCCCAAAGTGAAATATTGACCTCTGTATTAAAATCCTGACATTTCTGCTGCAGATGTGCAGAATAAGCTTGTGGCCAAAGACAATGAAATCCAGAGCTTGCACAGTAAACTTACTGATACAATGGTGTCAAAACAGCAGCTGGAGCAGAGGATGCTGCAGTTATTGGAGGCTGAGCAAAAGAGAGCTACTGAGGAGGACTCCATGCAAATGCAGGTGCAGGTAGTATTGCTCAAGTATTTTAAGGGTTTGGGGTTTTTCCTCTCACTTTGTGTCCGTGGAAACACAAAAATATCCCTGAAATGCCGCTTTAGTGAAGCTTTCCCACTGAATAAAGGATGAGAAAACTGTGCCAGTCTGCTTATGAAGCGAGACTTTGTGTGTGGTGCTGTGAGGAGGCGTGTGGCCACCTCACACCTGAGAAGCACTTGGGGCAAGTCAGGAAAAGGTGCTGACCCCATTTCCCAAGCTGTGAAATGATCCATGGTCTGGGGAACACCCTGGGAGTGCAGCCATGAACCTGTGATGTTTGTGTGAGCTCTTCTGGAGTGATCTCCCTCCTCCTGGCATCAGGTGGTGAGAGGCAGTGTGGACACAACTCTTGAGGGCTTCAGGGAAACCAATTGGATTATGGTGGAGCAGGGAGTGTTTTTCCTTGATACAGAACAGGTTCTGGTGCTTCCACTCCAGCTGGTTGCTTGTAGTGGGGAGAAAAAACCAGCATCTTTTGTAAAGTGTCTGACATGTAAATGCTGAACTGTTCTTACTAACATAATCATGGCTAAAAGCTAATCCTAGCAAAAGTCGAGTAGCTGCAGATCTCAGCCTGCTTTTCTTTCTGTGCTTTCTTACAAGGAGCTGATAGAGCAGAATGATGCTTTGAATGCTCAGCTTCAGAAGTTTCATTCACAAATGGCAGCCCAGGTACAGCATGTTCTCAGACTTTCTTTTGTAGTCATGACTTGTGAACTTTCATTAAAAGTAAGACCTTTTGTAGCTGGGTATGAGATGTAATGCCGAAAGCAGAGACTTGTTAGCATCCTCTTTTCTAATGTTTCTTGAAGTGTTTTAAAACTTTAAGCTTCTGTCTTTTTTTTGGGAAAATCCACTTATTTCCTCCCATAGTGGCTTTCATTTATAACTAAAGGGTATAGTACCTTTTTCACTGTTTTTTTGTTTTTTTCCTGTAGCTTTGCATGCCTACAATTCTGTTTTGTGGTCCTTTTGGTCTTTCTGCAGTCCTGTGATCCACCTGATTGTGCTTTTTCCCTTGTGAGCAACGGTGTCTTTTGGTAGCTCCTGTATGAAGCTGTCCGTTCATTTTAGTGCTGATTTCTGTGCAGAAGCAAAAAAAAAAAAAAAATCACACCAAAACCCCACCAAACCTGCACAATGCAGTTATTTCAGCCTTTAAAATTTTGGTGTGACTAGTTTATTTGAGAAGTCATTTCTGTTGCAAACACTGTCTCAAGCCTCAGCGTCACTGGAGTTGCCTCTGTGTGGAGGAAGGTCACAGCAATCAACTCAGCAAGGCTTTGGGGGCACAAGTGGAGGCTGTTCCTATGCAGTTGGGTGTTGTCTTCTTTTAATCATGGGACGTGCTGGATGGAATTTGATTAAATTTGACATCAGGCTGAAATTCTGGCTTGGCTTGAAGTGCTTTAACCCGTTGGGTGGGGAGAGTAGTGGGAGAAGAGCCACTCCAGATTTACAGCATCTTCATGGCCTGCTCCTCTCATCCTAGTCCTTTAAGAGCTTTGGAAATAAATCCCAAAGGAAATGTTACTTTTTAGCTCTGGGTTACATAAGAAGGATGTTGAAGGTGTGTGCTTTTCCCAGGTAGCCCCAGCTGGCCATGAAAATGCAGGGATGTTTTTCCACCATGGACAGTGGGTGTTAAAACAACACTTTGAAGAAGTGAGTTGGGACTGAATCCTGCTCTGGATATCAGTGACGATGAAACTCTTTTAGTTATTAAGAGGGCTTGGAATTGTGAACATGGAAGTTTTGTCACAGTCTGCAGAGGTCCCTTGAGGCCTTCAAACCCAGTGTGGTTGGAGCTCTCTTGCGCTGGGTGTGACAGCAAAGGAATAGACTTTTTCCGGAGGGGAAAATGACACTTGCTGATTTTATGGTGCTGTTTTTATTCCCAACACAACTCCTGATACATTGTGCAGGGTTTTTTTCTTTCTTTCTTTCTTTTTTTTTTTTTTTATATTGAGCGGCTTTTTGGAAGAATTTCCCATAACATACTTAATTCCTGGGAGGGAAGTGCTGGTGAGTCCCGTGGCTTCTTTGAATCTAGTAAAGGACAAATAATTTGGATCTTTTTCCCTTCATATTTGTGTTAGGCCAAAGGGGAAGGCACATTAGTATATTCTGGTATTCCTTCAATGTTCCTTAGCCAGGAAATAGTTGGAAGCATCCTGTGCCAGTTTAAAATAACCAGACAAATGCTATTCCTGGCTCACTGTAGATGAGGATTCTTTGACTTGCTTTACTTTCAGTTATTTGTTTCTATTTTTTTTTTTCCTCCTGCAGACCTCAGCTTCAGTCCTGGCAGAAGAACTTCACAAAGTGTGAGCATCCATTTCCTGTGGGATTTGGGAGGTGTTAGTGGCTTTCAATGCCTGCCACCTTCCCTCCGCTCACGTGCAGAGCATATGGGAGGGACTGGTGAAAGAAATGTTGCTGTCTGTGCTTTTAACTTCTCATGAGATCAACTTGGGAGCTGGGAAATCTCTTCCTACGGATTTCCCTTCCGTGTCTGGCCTCAGGTTTGGAGTCTGCTGTAGCTCTGAGCTGCAGAGAAAGCAGCATCTCCTCTGTTGTTTACCCCTGCCCGTGTGCAGGGTCAGTGCAGCGTGCAGGAGTGTGCGTGACCATGAGAATTGTTATTGTTTGGGCTGTGGGGCTGTGCCAGGAGCTTTCTCCCTCTGGGACATGGGGTGGTAGTTGTGTTTCAGAGCTAGGGAATGTCTCATAATTTTTTTGGCAAGCAGACAACATTTAAAATGGAAAAGCTTTTGGACCCAAAGTGCACAGTCAGCAGGATTTGGAGTAGGAGCTGGACTGAAGGGCCAGGGTTTATTTTGGGTTTAGCCTGGTGCTGCCTGTACCACTTCCACTCAGATCTTTTGTACTGACCTGTCGCTGCTTCTCCCTTGTGCAGGATTGCAGAGAAGGACAAACAGATAAAGCAGATGGAGGACTCATTAGGCAATGAACGGGCCAACTTAACCGGCAAGGAGGAAGAGCTCAAGGTATAATAAAAGCATGTGCAAATGCCAGCTGATCCAGAGAGAGGTTTGCTGGCTGCGTGTACTAAATGAAGCCCCCAAGGCTGCTGTCTTTGGGAGTAGAAACAGCCTTTTCACATACAGGTCTGCTCTTCTAGGGAAGGCCCGTGCTAGATGCTGGGAAAGCTGTTGATAAGGAAACTTGAGGATTTTCCTTTAGAAACTACCCTGAAATTTCATCCTGGAGAGTGAAATACTATCTGTATATGAACTGCAAATATATTTCTTCTTTTCCCTCCTTCAGGTCTTACAGAATATGAACCTCTCCCTGAAAGCAGAAGTACAGAAGTTACAGGCTCTGACAAATGAACAGGTAAAGCAGTTGTTTTAATTTTACTCCCTTCCCAGTACCTCTTCTGTCAGAAATGCAAATGCAGATCTGGTGGCTTTAAGCAAGCTCTGCTTAAGCACATTAATGGTGTGAGGCTTCCGGATTGGGCTAATATCTGATTCCCTGCAGTTCTTAGAGCTGGTGGGAGGCCTAATGCTTCCCCCTCCTTCACCAGCAAAGTCTTGTACTTGGATATCCAAGTTACTGAAGCATTTTGCTTGGTCGGTTTAGATTTTCAGGCACACAGAGTACAGGACGCTTCACAGGGGTGAACACAACTGTCTGTGAATATGCAGGCCTGGCATTTGCATGCGAGGTTCATAAACATCCCCCCCCAAAAAACCCAAAACACACAACCCCTTTGCCTCACCACAGAGGTGTTTTTACAGCTAAACAAAATGCTGTCCCTCTGTAACTGCTGTATGACCTGTTCATGACTGAAGTGGAAATGAAGTGTTTAATTAGAGATAATCCCAGTTATCAAATGAATCTCTTGGAGATGATCTTCCCTTTGTATAATTGCGTGCTTGCCTGGTGTAGATTGGTGTTGTAAAAGTGCATGAAGACAAGCTTACCCCTTTCACTCTTGATTTCAGTCATGTGCTGGGAGGCCAAATGACTTGTTCTAGCTTTTTAATATTGTGGAATGAAAGGTTGATTGAATCATGTGATGTATCCTAAGTCTGTGTTAATCCTCTTTATATCTAGGCTGCTGCTGCACATGAGCTGGAAAGGATGCAGAAAAGGTAAATAGCTCTGGGATTTGATAAACAATGTTTATCAGTCTTTTATGTTCTTTTTAATGATGGTTTTTGTAAGACTTGGATGGAGAAAAGTGTTTAACTGTTCTGCTGTGTTTCAGCATTCACATAAAAGATGACAAAATAAGAACTCTTGAAGATCAGCTTCGAGAAGAACTCACTCAGATTTCGAACACAAAAGAAGAATTCAAGGTAAGATGTAAACCAGGTATTTTTATGCTTGTTTTCAGTAAGTTTTCCAAGCTCCAGAGATTGTGGAGCAACGGTAGAACAATGAAATAAAACTGACTTTTGGCTATTAAGGTAAATTATAGTATTGTGTTTGTAAGGCAGGAGCAATGTGGGCTGTCACAGTAGGAGCAGCAGAGTGAGAGGTGGGATAGCACAACTTAAATGCAGCGTCTGCAATTGTGGAGAGAGAGTACTTTAAATTCTGCAAGAGTAGGTTGTAGAGTAAAAACTACTGTGATTTTCCTGTATCCCACCTTCTAATGTGCCTCTCAATGCCTTGGTGCTTTTGTTTGGAGCCTTTGTTGCTTGGATTATCATGCCAAACCTCTGTTTTCTGTCAAGGCAGATGTAAAAATGCTTATTTTAGTTCTGCCTCCTTCCAGATTGTTTCTCATAAGGCTGCAGCTAAACTGCTGAAGCTTTTGTTCTGACATCTGGGGTCTGCACAGCAAAGCTGCTGCTTGTTTTTTAGATGGTGTGTGCAGAGAGCAGCTTAATTCGTCCTTGCCCTCTGCCACCTTGGCCTTTTTCTTCTGAACTTGGGCTGTTAGAAACAGCCCTGCTTCCTGAGAAAGGTGGTGACTCCATCCCTTTCAACTCCTTTGAAGCCTGTGGTGGGTGCTGCTGCTCCTCTGATGTTTCTGGTGTGAGGTCAGTCCCTCTGAATCTCCCACTGTCACCTTGGTGAGTTCTCTAGGGAGGAACAGAGCAAATGGGCAGTGGCAGAGGCAGGATGCTCATGTAAGAGAAGCCTCTGGAGTCTCCTGGAGCTCTTTGAAGCAAGTAGTAAACTTGATTCTTGTATTAAAGTGGCACTTCCAGAGAGGTTTTGATGAGAGTTCCTTGCCAAGGCTCTGTAGTTTCTCTAAGCTGTCAGAGAATAAGAGAGAAGTAGTTTGTTCAATTAATGGAATTGGAAACAAAGTACAATTTCAGTTGATTTTTGGAGTAAAGCTGTTGACTGAATCTTCAGTGAGGTGTGTGCTGGGTCACAGGTGCATAAACAGTGTAGGAAGGGGAGTGGGAAAAGATGGCAGGCTGGAGGAAGGGGGCAAGTCTCAAGTCATTGGCGCTCTCAGGGCTTTCAGTGTGGTGGAACATTATAAAATGGTAGGTGAAGTGAAAATGAATGTGAGAAGAAATACGAGCATCCTTTTAGTGTGATGGTTTCTGTAGTAACTGTTCCCCAGGAAAAAGGCCTTAGAGGTGTGAATGGTTATGTGCTGTGATCAGTTCAGTGCTAAGTAATGGCAACAATCACCTGCAGGCAATTCTAGCAGTTCTTGGGAAGTGAACAGAGAACTGAATGCAGATCATCATCATCATCATGGTGCAGAAATCCACAGTGTGCTCTCAGCATGAGTATTACGTGCTCTGCTGCTCTCTCCTTCTTCCTCTCTTTGATCCCAAACAGAAACCAGACCAGTGCTGTTCTAAATGCTTCCCCCTAAGGAAGTGCTGCTCTTTCCCATGCACATGAAAGAGGGAAAAGCCAGGTCCAAAACAGAGCAATGCATTTAATCCTCACTGTTGCTGTTCCTTCCTGCTCGTGTTTCCCCTGTAAGGCTTTGGGGCTGGAGCACGGAGCACGTGTCCTGCTTTTCACTTTTGTGAAGCACCGAGCAAGTCTTCAGAAAGACAAAAAGGAATAATAGAGGAGGATTTTTAAATACATCTGAGGAATCCAGAGAGGCAGGCTGTCTGCTGAGGGCTGCTGTGTCCATTGTATGGAGCAGGAATGCAGGCGGAGAGGCAGAGTCTGTTTGTCTTCCCCATCCACCTCTTCCCAGCCTGCAGTCAGCCCAAGGGTGGGAGCTGTGCAGACCTCTCTGCTGCTGGACTGCCAATTCCTTGCTGTGCATTGAGGCAGCTCAAGGGGACTCAAAAAGGGGATCTTGGACCATTTGCTTCACCAGATGAATGTTTTGTAAGAGGCAGTTAGCAAATCCTGACACGATGCTGATGCTGCTTTAGGAGGAAAATGCATTTTTTTCTGAGCTTCTCACACTTGGTACTATCTGATTCTCTGCCAGGGAATAAAGATGGTAACAGCTGAATTTCTCATGGGAACATAAGGACAATTCTTTTGTCCTTAATACAGAAAAGCAAGACAGAGAAGGAAAGGACTCTTTGTAGTCTTGCGGCTTCCAAAGAACTCTCTGTAATGACTTCTGTGCTGTTTAATTGCCTCTTTGCCTTTATGGAAATGCTGTATTTAGGCTCTGCAGTTCTGAACTGATAAAACGCCTCAATTTTCTTCCAGGTTCTGAAGGATCAAAACACAACTCTGCAAGCTGAAGTTCAGAAGCTGCAGACTCTGCTGTCGGAGCAGGTACAGCCAGTGTTCGCTGAGCTTTTATCAAATATCTTCTGTTCATTTAATTTCTTCAACCTGGCTGTAGGCTGAGCTGGTTGGTGTCAAAACCTGGTGCTGATTCAGGTATTTTCCATGGAGGGTCAAGTTAGGCAGTTGTGACTGTCCTGTAAAGCAAGTCAACAATGACTGGACAAAATGTGGATTTTTATTTCCCACGCCTGAAGACTCCTAGCTTTACACAAGCTAAAACTTAACTTCTGCAACCACTCTGACCCATGGAAATAGAAAACCTTTTACATTGTGATATCTTTTGCCTCCTGTTCTGCATTTTTGCCCGTGGCTCTCCTGCTGCAATCAGACTGGTGCTCAAGGATGCTGAAGGTTCAGAGCTGTTGTGTTGTTCAGCTCCATCTCCTTTGGGATGTTGCCTGGGAGAGCCCTTGTGAACATCCCTGACTTTGCACCATTGTGGAGTGAGAAAATGTCCTGAAACACTGCAAAAAGACTTGCAGGATGGGAAACTTTCCCTGTGCTCTGGTGGTGTCTGCTAGTCAGGAGCTCGCTGTCTGGAACAGCTCCATTTCCTCTGGTGGAGAACCAGATTTGCAGCCATTGCTTCCCTGGCTCTGCTGCTCTGGTGTCCTGTCTGAAAGACTGGAGGTGATTTTTCTTGGACGCTGGTTTATCTTTCCCATCTGGTCTCTCACAATGTGGTGGTGGTGAGAAATCATAAATGTTCTGCTGAGTGAGCCTCAGGTGGAGCTTGTGATTCTGATAAATGCTCAAAAGAGGCAGATTTTTCAGGTACTGAGCTGGCTGCCATGGATTAGAAGCTGCAAGTCCATCAGTGTAAAACCATCAAGGCATTTGGGCTGGATCTGTCTCTCCCCTGAAAGACTGTCATCTTTCCAGCATCGATATTAGATGCATGTGCCATGAGGACTTTCTCCCCCTGCTCTGTTTTCCTTTCTGGATTAGTGTTGTAGCAAAGCTTCTGGTTAAGTTGGTACTTTCCAACTATTTGTGTTTTACATCCCAAACCATAATGGATCCAATTAATGATGGCCCTATTTTTTTTTTTTCTTCATAGACAAACAAAGACTTAATAGAGCAGATGGAGAAAAGGTAAGAAACTTTGATCTGAATCACAGGCTAAAATCAAGATTTTGGTGGCAGTAAGATTACTGTTGATAGCTAAACTGCCTTCAGAGTTCAACTCTCTTTCTTCCTAATATTCACTCTTGCTTTTCCAGCATGAGAGAGAGGGATGATAAAATCAAGACCGTTGAAGAGCTGCTTGAGGCAGGACTCATCCAGGTGGCTAATAAAGAGGAGGAGCTGAAGGTAAAATATCCTGCATTATTTTTTGATGGGGAAATAGAGATTAAGTGCTCTTGTGCAAAGTGAATGTTGGAGTGCTCATAGTTCAGTCTGAATTCCTTCGGAATAGGAAAAGCGCCTTGTAGAGATGAGGCTAAAGCCTTTTCTGTAACATACAGACTGAGCATGAGCATCCGTGGTGTAGAGTAAGTGCTTCTCTCTGCTTAGTCTAGAGCAGATTTTGCTGGGATGAAATCCTGGTGACCTTTGGCATAAAAGGAGTATCTCTCCAGAGCTTTACATTCCTTAATCTCCAACAAATCTCTCTTTAGGAAAGGGTGTTTTGTAAAAACTTGGCATTATGGGACTCCTGCATTTTTTTGCTTAGTTGATAAGCTTAAGGGTTGAGTGGGTTATAAACTAGTGGCAATTTTGGGATGATGATAAAGTTCTTTCCTTCCTGTTTGTTTATAAAGAAGGCAGTGATGAGAAGTGTGGAGAGCCAGCACAAAAATCTTTGTCTGTTTTCAGCTGGGTTTTGCTGGAAAGCTTGGACATAGCCAAGACAGCGTTCCCTTTCTTAACAAGCCTGGATTGCAGGGGCGTTGCTGACACCTCTGTGCTGGGGAGGGGTCGTAAACTCTGAGGTTACTCAACAGCCAAAGGTGTGAGCACATCACGGACTCCTTTAGGCTGAAAAGATCTCTGAGATCATCGAGTTCAACTATTCCCCAGCAGTGCCAAGCCCACCACTAAGCCATGTCCCAAAGTGCCACATCCACACAGCTTTTAAATCCCTCCAGGGATGGCAGTATTTTGTGAGTTGTTTGAAATTATATTCTACAAATTTTTGATAATGCTGACAGCAATGTTTAGAATATATGATTTTTAATCTTGTAGTGTGTTTCTGTACAAAGGCATATTTGAAAAATTCTTCTGTATTTTGGACATTATTGTTGACTCCAGAGTAGGATCTAGACTGTTAAATCCCATGGTCCTATAGTTTTATTATTTGTATTCCCAAAGTGCCGAGAAGCCTGTGTGTGAGAGAGAAGCCCAGTGTCGTGTAAATACATATAAATAAATGGGCTGTCCAAAAGATGCCCTTTAACACGATACGTTTGTTTTTCTGATCTCTCTGCTCAGTTACAGCATTCCCACCTTGCTCTATACCTGGGCTCTAATTTCCTACAGATTGGCATCCACTCCAAGTTATCCATGGTGAATAATTAGTCTGTTGAATACTTTGGCTCCAACAGCTGCAGAAGGGGGTCTCTTTCAGACTTTCAAAGTCTTTCACTTATTCTAAAAGAAATTACTTTTCTGTCAAGCTTAACACTTTTTCCCCCACAAATGAGTCTTTCATTATCTGTGTGTCTGCTTTCAAAGGCCCTGAGAACGGAAAATTCATCTCTGAGAAAAGAACTTCAAAGCCTGCAAATTCAGCAATCGGAGCAGGTACTACTTTTCATCTAAAACTTTTATTACACCTAAACTAAATCTGAAAGAATCTTGCTGTGGTTGCAAAAGTCAAGGCAAAAAGGTGGAAATGCCTTTGAAGCCTGTTGGCAAAGCATCCTGTTTTCTTTCAGTGTTGGTCTGGGAGCTGATACTTCTGTCAAATATTTCCTTTGCAGAAGTGTCAGGAACGGGGCAGGATGTAAAGGATCCAGTCAGTGCGGGTTGTGGGTTAGTCTGAGTTTGCCATGCTCTGAGATGGCTGTGGATTCCCTTTTCCAGAAGCCTGGAGCAGCAGGCATGGCTGGCAGGCAGCTCTTGCTGCCTCAGCTTCACGATGCGTGTTTGAGCTTCCCGTTGTCAATCCTCTCTCTGCAGGTGTCACTTTTGCCCCTTCTCCTTGTGTCTGATCAGTGACACTGTCACAGTGTTGTCATTTTTGATGTGCTGATCAGGAAGTGCCTTTCCGTGACACCCAGCTCTGCTTGGACAGCTCAGGAGGGCAATTAGTTCCTAGAAAATAATTTATGGAAGAGAGGAGGCACAAGGACTCTGAAGAAATGTAGTGTAGTGTCAGTATTAAAGGTTAGCTGATGAAATGCTGGTCCTGAACCTCACCCTCTCCCGGTAAAGATGGTGTAGGTTTGCTTTTGTTTTCCTGGAACTTGCAGCAGGCTTGGTATTATTGGTTTGCCAGGAACTGGAGACTGGCAGCTAATTTTCTCAGGAGCAGCCAGATAAATAAAATCATTAGGCTGCTACATAGTTCATTCAGTGCCAGAGTGATCCAGCTCTCTATCCTCACCCCTCAACATTCACAGATTGTCTTGCTCCGTTCTGTTTTTTTCTAAGATTAAGCTCTGTTTTTAACAGGTTTCCTTCCAATCAGTGGTGGAGGAACTGCAGAAAGTGTAAGTTACTGCAGAGACTTAATTTCTGATTGTTAATTCTCTCTGTCTTTATTCCATGACTACAAGTGTATTGCTTCTCTGAAATGATTTGCTTTTAACTGGGTGAAGTGTGTGTGTGTGGCAGGAAGCATTTTAATTTTTGAAACATGTAGTGCCAGATCAATACCTGCTGAAAATCCAGTTGCTTCTCTGCTAAGCAGTTAATTTCATAAGCCTGACTTTGCCTAGATGAGGAATTGCACTGATTTGTCAGATAATCATTTTTGTTCAGTAGTGGGATTGTTCCCTCTGTGTGTGTTTTAAGTTGATAAATACTTTGCTGGAATGGCCAGTGAAGGCTCATTTTAAGTGTGTGTTACTGCAGGCACTATTGGTATCTTAATTTGCATTTTTAGACTGTAATAGTATTTATTTAGCATGTGAACTAGTGGTTTTGTAAAACCAGCTGGTTCTACACTCGCCCCAGTCCTATTCTTCCTATTTGCTCCTCCTGCCTGGTCCCACTGTGGATCCCAGAGGCTGGTGATGGGATGGGATGTGATAGCTGAACCAAATTTTGTGTGTTTTCTCAAGGAGCACATCTTTTTCACCCAGCCAAAGTTGTTTCTCCGCTCTTTTTAAGGATCCACGAGAAGGATGGAAAAATAAAATCAGTGGAAGAACTCCTACAAGCTGAAATTCTAAAAGTGGCAAGCAAGGACAAGACCGTTCAGGTATCTCTGTGCAGTACCTGCCTTCCTTTCTGTGTCGATGCCACGACCACATTTGTTTGTTACCGCATGGCATTCTACAGTGATCAATTTGTAGCATCCATTTTTGTGGCGTTTTTGTGTTTCCATTGTCCAACCCTGTCTTGTTTTGTCATTGAAAAGGCTTTGACACAGGAAATAGAGGCTCTGAAAGAAGAAGTAGGAAATTCCCAGCTTGAGATGGAAAAACAGGTAAAATACTTTAGTGCCAGCAGTGTGAACCAGCCTTGCCTTGGATGTGCTGCTCACTCATTTCTGTTCTAGTGTGTTCTCTTTCACTGGTGAATGTCATTGGGTAAGGAACTTTTTAATGGTGGAGCTACACTGTTCTTGGATATAAAGCCATAAATATGTAGGAAAACTGGTGCTGTCCTTCAGAAACCAAATACCTCTGGAAGCCTGAGCTTTTTGGACCATTAGTATGAAATTTGGCAAGAATTGCTGTAGCTTAATGCACTGCAACATTAACTCACCTGGGCACACCGCCCCTGTAGTAAACACAAAACCCTGGGACGTCCCTGGGGGCTGGCAGCTTGGAAATTTCAAGTGCTGAAGTTGCTTCTCCTGCTGTTGGCCTTTCTGTGTTGCTGGAGCAATACTACAGGCCCAAACAGTATCTGGTTTCTGGGTAAACCCAGGACTGTTTTCTTCCTAGTGCCCAAAAAGAGTTCAGTCTTGGCACAGTCAGTTTTGCTTTAGCTATCAGGAATGCAGGGATGGAGAAGTATTGGCTTTTTTGGCGTGATTGATTGTCTGGCATCCAAAACAAGGGAAGGCTGCGTTTCCTGAGGGAGCCCATTCTGCAGGCAGCTTAATCCATCGTGCTGTCAGGAAGTTTGCTTGTTTGTGTGGGTTGTGTTTTTGGTCTGCACTCTTTTCAGTCCTTCTAGCTGCATTCCAACATGTCACCCCCTTCTCCTCTCAGTGGTAAAGTTTTGTCCTTTTTAGGCAAAGCTTCACAGAATGCATTTCCATCTTGGGCTTTTCCTCCAAAGCAAATTTCCAGGAACTGAGCGAGTTATTTGTATGTATTTCCTTCCCTGCAACTGGCAGAGCCCAGAAAAAAAACGCAGTTTAGGTTTGCTGTTTCTGGAATGCTCTGTGAGGGATGCTTGCTCCAAAGGTGATGCATTTGTGCACCCTTTGGTCTCCTGCAGGCAGAAGAGAGATTTTTTGGGAATGTCTGAAACTCCTGCCGTGTTGTGGTAGAGGGCTGACTGTCTACACAGATAACCGCTGTCAGACTTTCATACAGAATTCAGAGTAACATTCCCACTAAATCTTGTCTTCAATCCATATTCAGCCTTAGAATGGGAATTTAAGGGAGTGCTGGCATTGCAGAGAGCACCTAAAAAGCACTTCCTTGTGCTGAGGTTGGAGCTGCAGTTGCCAGTGAGGTGGTGATCACAGTCGCACTCTGCTTCTTCCTGTGTGTCTCCCGTGGGCCTGCTTGTGTTTCCATTTGCGCTGTTTCCTTTGCTGCTCTGGAAATCACATTTTAAATGTGGGGAATGTAAATAGCTGGAGACACATGGCATCTTGTAATTAAAAGAAAAAGTGTTTATGCTTACTGCAATAAATAGTGCCTATTTTGAAAATGCCTGATAGCTTTTCCTCCTATTTCTTCATAGAGCAATTTTTAGCATTTATGTGCCTTTTCCGTGTGCATTGAACTGAAGTACTGATTATTTTCTTTAGGTGTCAATAACGTCACAAGTCAAAGAACTTCAGACTCTGTAAGTGCAGTTGTTAATGTCTGGTCTGCCGTGTTTACCCCTTACTGACCCCTTAAATTCAAGTCAGGATGGAGGGATGTAGGCAAGGCATAGTGGAAACTTACTTTGGTAATACTTGAGCTGTAAGCGTGGGGAAATGATCAGTCAATCCCTTGTATCCCCAGCTGGGGAGGGGCAAGGAAGTATTTTTGGAGGAGGAGAGCAGAGATTTGTGAAACCCCTGCAATGTGTCAGCACAGAGTTTGCTCTCACCTAATGAGCAGTGCCATTGATCAAGGGCATCTCCTGCTCACCTGGGCAGAAGTGGAAGTGGTCACACATTGATCTTTAGTAGGTGAATTGTGCCTGTGATCACAGATGCTGCTTTTGTTAGGTGCTGCAAAGCAGAGGGTGTTTTATTTTCAGATGGATGAAAAAGCCAAGGGGGTTATGCTGTGTGTCTGTGTCTAATGGTACAGGTTGAAGGGGAAGGAAAAGCAGGTGAAAACCATGGAGGCCTTATTGGAAGAGAAGGAGAAAGAGATTGTTAAGAAAGGAGAATGTCTGCAGGTAAGCTGCTTTAATATTCTGAAGGGAATTAGGTTCTGTTGCAGCATTTCTGGCTGGGAAAAATAAATTCGCAGTTCTAAACTTCGTTTTTATCTATCCAAAGGGTCAGAAGGATACAATCGCACAATTAACCAGTAAAGTTCAGGAGCTGGAACAACAGAACCTCCAACAACTCCAACAGGTACAGCCTGCAGAGTGGATGTGGTTTGGGAGCGCTGCTTGGCTGAACAGGAAGAGGTTTTTCTCCTCTACCTCACACAGGGAATTTGCATTGGCTTCAACTTAGATATATTTTAAATCTTACTTGAGTAAGCTGTTAGTTTACAATGCAGAGAGCCCACTAGTTCAGCTGTGCTCATCCAAAACAGGTTTGACACGGATAGCAAGTTCTCAGAGCTTTAACTGGATGACACTGTGCATAACGAGGAGCTTTGGTGGTCTGGAAGCCTTGGCACTCACAGACAGAGTCCCAGCTGTGTCCCAGGCACCTCCTTGCCAGGCTGAAGCAGCATCTCTGCAGGGCTCTGGCTATGCAAGAACTTTGGCTGTAACTGAATGTAGCAGCTCCTATTGAAGTGGTCAGGTTGTGCCGTGATTCCTTCCTGCCTTTCCCTGGGGCTGGAATATTTCGGCTTTTGATTTCCTACATTGGTCTTGAGAGGAGACAACTGGACAACCTTGAAGCCAGGTGTTACTTAATGGAAGAATTTTTCCAATAAGGTGGTATGCTGGCTCAGTTTGGGTTTTTGTTGATGGCAAAAGGAAGAGAGTGAGTTGAACTTTTATTTTGGGTGGATGTCTAGACACAGGCATTTATCCCAGGGGAAAGATGGAATGGAGAGCAATTGGCTGGTGTGGAGTTTGGGATGCTTGGTGTAAGCTTCTGAAATCCATGATGTGCTTAGACATTCTTGGAGCGATGCCTGATGCAGAATTTCTGATGCTTCTTTGGCAAGTCTCTTGCAAGCTGTGTGTTGCCCCTTCCCGTGCAAAGAGGTGCTGTTAATTTGAAAACTGTGCCATCAAAATGAGAATGGGAATTACTTTTTCAGGTACCTGCTGCATCCCGAGTCCAGGACCTGGAGAGCCTGTGAGTATGCTGATTAGCAGTTCCTCAAGTACCTGCTGAGAATTTGCATTGAGTTTATCTTCAGCTGCAATGTTTGAATTGGTGTCAGGAATTTCATGGGCTTTGCTAAAATAAGCTGTTAGTGCCGGTGCCCGGAGCGTGGCTGCTGCCGTGCCTGGCATCCCTGCCCTGAGCTGTGCTGCTCACACACTGGGAATGTGCACCCAGGGCTCTGTTAACCGGTGAAACTGCTGCTGATTCTCGTGCCTAGTGCTAATTTCTCCTTCTGTTTAGCATATTTAAGGGTTGCAGTGCCTGTGGACTCAGTCGGTGGCAGCAGCAAACAGAGCCGGGTTTTGCCATTTTCAGGCTGAGATGCAGTAGCCAATTCTCCAGCTCCTGTTTTATGGAGAAACGCTGCCAGGCTTTCCTCTGTTTTGACTCTGCTTTGTCTGGCTGCTCCAAGTCAGAGGAAGGTTGTGTAGACTGTGCCAGAAAGGGCTCTGTCTTCAAAGCAGCTCCTGTGACGTGCTGCTCTCCCAGCAGAGCTCCGATACAGCCAGTGTGTGGTACCTGAGGCAGCCTCAGCATTCAAAATGGATTTATTTTCTGCTGCACTGCCTGTCCCAGCTTCAGTGTCTGTCCCTTTTTAGCATAAATTCTTACTTAAACATTTTTTTCCTCTTACTTTAACCCTTTCTTCTTACTTTCTAAACCATCTCTGCAGGTTGAAGGGGGAAGAAGAACAAATGAAGAAGTTGAAAGCTATGGTGGAAGAAAAGGAGAGAGAAATTGCAAACCAAGTGAAACAGTTGCAGGTAAAGTTTTGATAGAAACACCTTGTGTTGAGGTGTGAGTATATTGTGAGTGTGTATCTCTGTGTGTACATGGGTAAATATTGTCTTTTTTCTTTCAACAGGAAGTACAAAAAGAAAATGAATCTTTCAAAGCTCAAATACAGGAATTAAAACAGGAGAATTGCAAACAGGTACAGCTTTCAATTGCAGTGTTACTGAGTGAAGTCAAAAGTGGGTGATGGTAGCTTGCATGGATGGCATGGAAAAACAGGAGTTGTATTGCCCATGGAAAGCCAGGAACAGCTTCAGGGTTGGGTTGCACTGAGCCAGCTTTTCTGGCTGTTGCATATCTGTTCCTGCTTTCTTTTATCATATGGATTTGCAACCTTTTATTCTTTTTTTTATGCCTGCTGTGTTCCTGGATGGAAGGAGGCTGGACAGGATTCCCGCAAAGGCCCAGAGTGCAGCTTTCTGGTGTTGCAGCAGTGCCTGGCTAACAAGGCAGATCCTGCTCTTTGCTACTGCTCTGCTCCTAACACATTTCTGATCTCTTTGTAGGCATCTCTGGCTGTCCAAAGCGAGGAGCTTCTGCAAGTGTGAGTACTGCCAGAAGTTGAATGCATTAGAGAATTGATTCAGTTCACTTAATGGCTCAGGAAATTTAGAAATAAATGCCCAATGTACAGTATCAGAGTATGTGAAGTAGCCAGTAAAAAAAAAAAAAAGAAAAAATTAACTTAGTGTCTAATAAAAATTGAACATGGAGATTCTGCTCACACTGCTAATCCTCAGGTGTAATCTGCAGACAGACAGCGCTGGCAATATGTTGTGCCCACCACAGAAGCAAGCCTTGATTGATGGAATTTAGAATGTGTGCCAGCTCAGCTGTATGGCTGAAGAGTTAAATGTTGGTGTTTCAAGCAAAAGTGACAGGCTTTTTTCTTGGAACTTCAGCTTAGCTGAGGGCTGTTGCTATTATAAAGCTGTCTGGTGGAAATCTCTTCCCAGGGAAAATCCCAGGGGTAAAAGTGTGTTACAACGTGGTGCTGAAGCACATTAAATAACTACGTGGAAGCTAATGCTATATTGTGCTAAGCAAATTGCCACTGTCATGCATTTTTGGATGGCTGAATTATTTGTCTTTCGAGTGAAGTGACTTATAAATTGTGGATTAGGTGCTTGAAAGGGAATGCTCTCATCCAGCAGGCAGTGCCTGTTCCGTGGTGCTGTTCTGGCGTGGGCTGGCTGACTCTACCCTCGGCTAATGTGTTGCCTTCCCATGGCCTTGATAAATGCGTGCAGATGCCTCTTGTAGGCAAACAACAGCTTTACAATGGCTTTGCTCAGGCAAAGTGGCTCAGGGAGCAGTGGGAAGCGAGCGATGCTGCCAAGTCAGTGAAAACAGCTTTTCAGAGAGAGTATTGCTGGAAGGGGAGGCAAGTTAGTGTGTGGGAAAGGGTGTCAGTGCTTCACTGGAAATTCCTTCAATGTCTCCTGACTTGTTTGTGGTTCCCTTTGTTCATTCAGGGTTGCAGGCAAAGAGAAGGAAATTGCCAGTCTCCAAAGCGAGCTTGCATCTCAGAGGAATGCTTTTGAGCAGCAGAGGAAGAAGAACAACGTAAGGAAATTCTTCCCCCACCACCCCAGAAAACCCCCCAAAACAACCAAACCTGTGTTCCCAGCACTTCTTGAGGCCTGGGGCATTTTGCAGAGAGTGTTTCTGACAGCTGTGTGCTGTGTTGTGTCCCTGGGCACTCCTTTCCTCCTGGGAGTGACTCAGCACACCTGACTTCGCTGCTCAGAGTTGTGTTAGCTCCTGGACAATTTGTTGATTGGATGAGAGGAAGGAGACTTGCTAGGGGACACATCCCACAGCAAGTTCTTGGATTTGGATTCAAACCTGGTTAACGCTGTTCAGAAATGTGTCTTTTGCCAAGGGGAGAGGAGGGAGGGTGAGAGGAGGAAAGGTGCTGTGCTCTGACAGAGTTCTGGTCCTTGTGTGCGGACATGGGAGGAGGCATGTCCACACACAAGGACCAGATCAGGGTGCTCAGATCTGGCTCTTCCATTCCTAAGAGTGACTAATCCTGATCTTCCAAGGGAGATGAAAGACTGAGCCTTCCTTCACAACAGCTGCTGATGGTGCAGTCTGGGTTGTTGTGGATGGAGTTAAAGATTGTATCTTCCATCACAGAGCTGTGCAGTTACTTCCTTGTAATGCATTACCTGTGCAGGGCAGGAGAGTGTCATCTTTGAAGTTATATGGAAGAAAGTTAAAATACAGGGGGTTTATCTCACCTGTTTCTCCTTGATGGCCTGTAAAATCCCACGAATACCAGGAAATAAGCTTTATTGCTTAATAGTGGGACAACTTAAGGAAGATGCACAATGAAAATATTGAGAACTTTGGAGCAAGGAGTGCTGCTTAAGAGCTGAAGTAGAGTAGAAAGAAAGTGGCTGAGTAGTCTCAGAAGACAGAAGAGCTGGAAAGGTAGAACAGAAGGTCTCGTTTCCTAGAGATTCACAAGGTCTAAATACCCTTCGTGGTGCAGATAGAAATCTGGCTGCTGCTAAAGGCAGACCAGGCCTGTAGATCCCAGCTTTTTCTCAGTTTTATCCAGTATTGCGTTTATATCCGATAAACAGCCCTTAGGATTGTGGGCAAATAGAAGTGGTAAAGTAAAACTAGTGTAGGTGCTTGCTAGGCTTTTGATGAATTTAAAATACAGCCTTTCCAAAACAGCCCTTTGCTAAAGGAGATTTGCTCTGAGGGTTGGAAAAAATTAAACCTAAATCCCAAGCACTGTAATCTCCTCGCTGCAAGGCCCCACCACCCTTCCTAGAGAAGAGCTGTGAGGCTGCTCTTAGAAGAGCTCTCAGCCTCTCACTGAGTTGTGTGTTGATGTCTTGTGGAGTACACGTTTGATGACCTCGCCAAGAAAGATGCAGAGCACGGCACCGTGACCTTCCCGCATGGATCTGGGATGTGCTCACCACTGCTGAAATCCCAAAGCCTCCTAGGAGGGCTGGTGAGCACCGAACCAGGTTTCTTTGGGTGCAGTGGAGAGAGCTGTGAACCCTGAGCTCCGTGTTCCTGAAAACAGCCCCAGCGCAGCAGGTTTGGGCTGAGGGCTGAGGTCTGCTTGCAGGATCAGGGGTGTAAATGTGCTCACCTCCATGTCTCCTGGGGCCATGCTGGGTTCTGCACTGCAACATGCCTAACACTCTGTTGTGTAATCTGTGGTTTGGTGTCTGTGTTCCTCACTACTTTTGAAAACTTGCCTCTTTCTTCTTACAAGTGCAGTCAAAGTGTGGGGTCGCTGTAGTGATAACGCTCTGCAGTAACACTTGCATCAGTTTTGGACATGGGGGCAGGTTGGGCGTTTTAGAAATTGGCATTTCCCGCCACTTCCTTTTCATTCAGACTCCTTGAACATCACACTTGTTTTTGCTAGTGTATGTGGTACTCCCCAGCAAAATCACCTTGCAGTAACCAGCATTTAAATGCAAATGGTGGAATGTAATGCGAAATATATCTCTGAAGTAAAAGCGAAAACAGTTTGAATATTGGCTGAACTGAAATCATTCTTTCTAAAAATGATTAGGACCTTCGGGAGAAAAACTGGGAAGCAATGGAAGCATTGGCATCAACTGAAAAATTGCTGCAGGACAAAGTGAACAAGACTGCCAAGGTTGTAATGTTGACTGCTAGAAATGATGCATTAAGCTAGAAGCAGATCTGCAGCTGGTTTTTTAAGTGAAATGGAGACATTTAACTTTTACTGCAGTTTAAGTATAATCTCTTCTGAGTGATCATTCATATACTCTCACCTCTGCTTCTTCCTGTTGTCTTTAGGGTTGTTTTTTTATTTTTATTGTTAGTGTGTGGGCATGCTGACTTTTGATTTCTGTTTTGCGTAATTGTTAGAGCTGTCGTGAATTGTTTTTGATTTGTGGGGAGCTCCAGAATAAAAGCTGTGCTGGTGAGCAACCTGCTTTCTTCTACTGGGCTTTGGCTGTGCTTGAACAAATCTGTTGGACCTGGGAAGAACCAGGAGCTAATTATCATTATTTAAAAACCTGGGAGCTTCTCAGGAAAATGGTGTGACCACAGCTGTGAATTTGCTCCTTGGAGGCACGTGAAGCTGGACAGGGAGCATTAGACCAATGTTCAAAATGATACAGGGTGTGAATTGCTCTGAGAGGAGCTTGTGTTTGCCGTGGGCATGATTCAGTGTTAATTGCCACTGTGCAGAACTCAAAAAAAAAAAAAGCATCCAACTGACTTTAAGAACACCATTGAGGCAGCCAGAAGCAGAGGAGCTCTGATTTGGGGTTGTGTGTCTGCGTTTTGGAGCCGTCTCCTCGCTCTGCACAGGCCCCACGCTGGGAGGAGTCTGTCCCTGCTCTTGCTGTGTGCTAATGCTTGCCTGCTTTCTCTTGCAGCTGGAAGACTTCAGCAAAACCAGCCTTTTGCCACTTTATGGTGGCTCCTAAACTGCTGCCAACTAACACACTTAGCACAGCCTCACAACCTAATGTCTCCTGTCTGTTTCTGTCACTGAATCTCAACCTGCTCACACCACGGATCCCCTGCAGCAGAGGAACTCAGAGCAGCCAGGCAGTAGCACTGATGTCAAAGGGGAAAACAGCCCCAAATATCAGTGAAGGATTTGGGTTGAAAGCTGCCCTTCTGTGCAGTGTTTCAGGCTTTCTACATTTAAATTTAAATTTAAATGGCAGCCTGAGCAGTGTATGGCTAAACTAAACCAGTCTGCCAGAAGCACAGCAAGCACATGTCCTGTGGCTGCTCTGCTTTTAATGATAATACATGGAAGGATGGATCTGTGGTGCCCGTGGCTCTGGGTATTTATATTTGCAGAGCACTAACAAAGAAAACCTGGAGATTGTCACACAGCTCTAATAATTATTTCCCATTCCATCCAGGGTTGGGAAGAGAGGATGTAAGGGACTTCCTCTTGAGTATTTAAAAGTAATGTTTAAAAGTCTTACTTTCTTGGCCTGGTTCAAATGTGCATTAACACAAAGTTTCCTTTTGGCTTTAATTCTCTGTTTTTGATGTGATGACGTTAACTTATGGTGATTTTTTTTCACACCTAAAATTGCCTAAAAAGTACAGATTTAAAAAAAAAAAAATAGTTGATTGCCCAAAGTATTTGATTTTGAGCTCACTTAACTTGAGTGGCAGGGCTGGCGTGATCTGTGACTGCAGTTAATCAGCACAGAGCAGTCTGTGTTGTGGACAAGTGAATGATGGGGTAATTTCTGTACAAACAGGCTAGATTGGAGGAGAACTTCAGAAAATAAAAGCTTAAGCCAGAACAAATGCGAAGGCCAAATTCGGAAGCAATTCAGTGCCCATTTTTGAAGCAATTTGCTGGCAATTTTAGAGACTAGAGAGCGCCTTTCTCACTTAGAGAAAAGACTTTCTGGGTTAAATAAATTGCTGTAGGCGTAGGAGAGGCTGTTGCCAGGGCGGGGAGTATGGTGCCCAATCTCACGTGTGCCCTCCTCTTGGTTTAGGAGAAGCAGCAGCATTTGGAAGCTGCCGAGGTGGAGACGCGCAAACTCCTCCAGAAGCTCTTCCCCAAAGTCTCTCTCCCTTCCAACATGGTAAGAGAAGTGGCTCTTCTTCACCTTCTGCTGGGAACCAGGGAGCTCTGGTCCTGCTGTGCTGGGCAGTCCTGGAAGTGTTTCCTCACTGTCCCCTCTATCCCAAGGCTTTTGCAGTGGGATGAGAGTGTTTCTTGCTGGTGATGCGTGTACTTGCACAGGGAGGCAAAGCTGCAGATGCTTGCTTCGAGAAGTATTAAAACAGCGAAAAATAAAGTTACTATCTTGTGTGTTTTATGCCCCAACATCTGATTTACCTGTGTGTGTTGCCTTGTGTCTCACTGAGACAGTAAATTTTCAGGGGCGGATAAGGTCTGCTGTGTTTGCTCACTGTCTGGCACGATGGGGATCTATATATTCCCCACCTTTCCAGAGGAGCTGCAGTGCCTCAGTGGCAGTTAATACAATTCAGAAGGGTTTATTTTGTCCCCAGGCACCGATTTCCAGTTTTATATTCTTGGTGGCTTTCAGGGGAAAATGCCCTGGGTTTGTGGAGTTCAGATGGGGTGAATAATGCTGGAAAAATGGGTGCATTTCATTTATAACCTCTAGAGGTTTTGAATATTCATCTTTAAAATCTTCCCAAATGTGCTAAAGTGAGTGTCCTGATAAACCAGTCTTTAAAAAGACTTCCTGTAAGGTTATCAAACACCTCCTTAGAGTCTTAAAGCATGTGTCTGCTTTAACTGCTCAGGGATTTTGGGGAAGATTCCCTTGAATCTTCAAATGCTTGTGCAGAGCCGTGACACTTGCAGGGAGTCCTCTGTCTCCCAGCTGTATTTCAGCTCATCCAGGCCCCCCTGAGCTCTGTGTGTGTGTGTGTGTCTCATCACCTCGTGCTCCTGGGCTGCTGCCAGCTGTGTGTGGTACTGGCTGAACAACAACCATCGGGCTGTGTGTGAGCTCCAGGGACTTGGGGCATTGAAACACTGCTCCCTCAGCCTGCAGTGCAGAGGCAAACAGCCTGAGCAGAGTTTTCCTGAGGTTATTCCCAGCCTTAACCGAGTGATTTCCCAACAGAGCCACAGCGAATGGATATGTGGGTTTGAAAAGATGGCTAAGGAATACTTGAGAGAGGCTTCAGGGTCTGAAGATGTCAAGGTAGGCACAAAAGATGGACAGCTGGTGTGGGGCATAATGTGTTTCTCCGGTATAAATCTTACAAATTGTGCTGTGGGTTGTGAAGCTCAGGTTCTCAGACAAGTCACAAGAAAATTGTTTTATATAATTTCAGAATGGTTTGGGTTCAAGATCATCCCCTTCCAACCCCCCCAGCCTTGGCCAGGGATGCCATTCACTATCTCAGGTTGTTCCAAGCCTCATCCAGCCTGGCCAGAGATGGAGAAGCCACAGCTTCTCTGGGCAACCTGCTGTTTAAGTATTTATAGACATTTATTTGCATCTTGGAAGAGTGGAATTGTAAATTCATGACGTTGAAAATCCATGTTCTCCTTTCTTAAGTAACGAGGATTTTTTTTCAGTAGCTCAAAGTTTGTGATTGAGTACTGAGAGCTGTAGGTGAACAGTGCACTTGCTGTTGTCTTTTCATGGGTTGGAAAGACAGACCTGCCCAGGACTGATACCAGCTTGAAATAAGATGAATAGAACTGAAATCCATCCACTGAGACGTGACTCTTGCGGTTCCTTTCCTCCTTTGCCAGGCTATGGAGCAGAAGTTGAAGGAGGCTGAGGAAATGCACATCCTGCTGCAGCTGGAGTGTGAGAAATACAAATCTGTTCTGGCAGAGACGGTAAGTGGGATGCCTGGTCACATCTGTGATGTTCCAGCTGCCTTTCTTCTGCTCTGAGCTTTCAAATCCCTCTCTCTTCTTAGGAGGGGATTTTACAAAGGCTACAGAGGAGTGTGGAAGAGGAAGAAAGCAAATGGAAGATAAAAGTTGAAGAATCACAGAAGGAACTTAAACAGGTATTTCTGAAGTTGGTTGTTTTGGTTTTTTGTTTTTTTTTCTTTTCCCCTCAGCAGCCAGGCAGGTTCTGCTTGAAGTCACAGAGGGTGTTTGAGCTCTGTGAAGGCAGGTGTGGAGCAGCCCTGGCTGCCTGGTTTGATGTGTGCATGACCAGGGGATGAAAAAGGTGAAGCCTGCAACAAGTATAAATAGGGATGGGATCAGTGGTACTTTGGGGCTCTGATACTTTAGCTTCGTGTAAAGGCTAGGTTTTAATTTTTAAGGGAATGTATTTCCATTAAAAAACTAAAAAATGGAGGATTTGTTGATATCTTTGGATTTGTGCAGCTCTTTCTGTCACCCTCTTCACAGAAGCAAGAACAAATAAACAGCACAGGTGTAAGGTCTTTGACCATTGTGACAAATCTGTGTCACAGCCATGGAATCCCGGAATGGTTTGGGTTGGATGGGACCTTAAAGATCATCCAGTTCTATCCCCCTGCCATGGCAGGGACACCTTCCACTATCCCGGGTTGCTCCAAGCCCTGTCCAACCTGGCCCCGGACACTTCCAGGGATGGGAAGCCCTTTTGCAGATGCTGCAGGAAGCAGCCAAATAATAAATAAATAATATTAATGCTGATGGGATAGGAAGCCAAAGATGGAGGAATGTACAAGTGTCCCATTAATGTGCCCAGGAATACATGTTTTTCTGATCCTGAATTTGAGGATCTGTTCTCAATTTCTGTTGGGCACCTGGGTTTGTTTCCAAGTATATTTGTGAGCAGGTATGGACTCTTTGTGCTAAAATTGAAGTATTGTAGAATCATAACAGTTTTTTGGAAGCTGTTAAAGTACTGCTCAATCCTTTATGGTCAACTAATTACACTTGAAATTGACTGCAAAGCTTTCCTTTTGGGAAGGCTCTGTTGCTAGCAAAAGTGGGAAGAAAAAAGGCTTTTACGTGTCTTTTCTAATCTAGCATTAAAGTAGGTCAAACTGCTTTTTTGAAAAGTAATTTCTAAAGCATCTCTGCTTAGTGAACTGGAGTGCCACAGTGTGAGCCTGGCAGCAAACAGATGATTTATAAACATCTTGTTTGAGGGGCTTGTAAAGGCTGTCAGATCTTGAACTATAGGCGTGCTGCCATCTGCTGCACTTACACAGCCCCAGAAAAGGCTGAAAATGCCGGGTTTGGGTACATGGATGGTGACAATTCCCTGTCTGGGAAGGATGTTTTCCTTACCATGGCTCATGGACAGCTGGCTTAGTGCTTGTATTCCGAATCTTTCAGGCATGTGGGCTCTAAATATGTCAAAGAGCTTGGGTTGGGAATAGGTAGGAATGGTGTAGACTCAATATATTGAATTATTTGAGTGAACATCTTATTTAATTCATCCCCTCTGATTTCATCCTCAACATTCTTAGATTGTAGAAACAATCCTGTGTATTTATGGAGAGTTTGTCTTAGACCAACCCAGCTAAATATCTTTATTTTACCCCCCAAACTGCAGATGCGTTCCGTGGTCACTTCCTTGCAGCACGAGGTGGAGAGGTTAAAGGAAGAAAGCAAAGAAGTTGAAACTGTACGTGCAGGTGGTTTTTTCTTTTTGTCTTTGAGGCTTTATGTTGTTTAAACATGATTTAGGCTTGTGCTGTAAATCTCCATTTCCTGGGCTTCTCTCCTGCAAGTGGCGCTGGCTGTGCTGCAGTTTAACCTGAGCCTTTTGGGCAGTGTTTTACAAAGGCAGAGAAGCTGGGAAATTGTTCTGGTTTTTGCTTCTGTGCTCATCCACTGGGGGCTCTTCCTTGTGAGACTGAGCAGTTTACTGCTTGTTGATAATCGTGGGCTTGATTCTTTCTCTTTTTATCTTATTTTTGAAGTTTAAATCTGCACTGTGCAATCACTGGGTTTGAAATGCTCTCTAAACGTCATGGAATATTTGATAGAAATTTACAGCTAATTATAAATTAAGCAAATGATACTGCGAGAGAGCACTGAAAACATCTGTTTTAACTCTGTTTTTCTGTTTCTAGCTTAAAAAAGAGAGAGAACACTTGGAAAGTGAACTAGAAAAGGCAGAGATAGAACGATCCACTTATGTTTCAGAAGTCAGAGAGGTAAACATGATTGTCCAAGCTGTTATTTTTTTTTTTTCTTTTGGTTACCAGTTGGCTGGCAAACTAACCTTAGTGCTTAGCCCCCGTGGCTGAGGCGTTTGTATGCTTGTGACCTTAGGGTAGAGCAGCACGCTAATAACTGAGCAGAAGAGAACGGGCATCCTAAGGAGACAAATCCTAAAACTCTAAACTTCATTTCAGCTCAAAGATCTCTTGACTGAATTGCAGAAAAAACTTGATGATTCATATTCTGAAGCAGTAAGACAGAATGAAGAGTTAAATTTGGTAAGAAGCTTGTTCTCCGTTGGGCACAAACGAGGCTCCCAGCATACGTATGAAGCGGAGACTTATTTCAAATCCTGTCTGTTCTGCTAACCTCTTCAGCTTGATATTTTTGTCCATTGAAATCATTTATGTAGTCTGACTTTTACAATTTGTCTCTTTTCTCTGCTCCTAACAATAGCATGTCTGGTTCTTAAGACTTTTTCCCGAAGTCTGTAAGACTTTCATTCCTGAAACTTCTTGAGAAGATTTGCAGTGTAGGCATGTGCAGCAGCAAATGTAATATCCTTGGAGCCACAGAAGTGGTGCTCTCATCGGTTTAACTGGAGGATTATTCTCTGGTGGGTTTTTTTTCCCAAAGCTCTTGAGGATGCAGCAGTGGTGTCCGTGCTCTGACTGTGCGGAGCCTTTTCCATCCTGCTCTGTGTGTACTGAAATTGGCTAAGCCCAAAGTTAGATTAATTCAGAGTATTCAGCCATTCAGCTGCTGACACCCTGCTGTGGCTGAATGGCTGTGCTGGCTTGGTGCTTGCATGTGTTACAGCGTGTTTGGCTAGAAATGCTTCCAGCCAATAATGCTCCTATAGCAGCATTCTCAAGAAGGACTTGGATTAACTGAGGACAGACCTAAGGGTGCATGGTTTCCCATTTCGAGCCCTTTTTCCCTTCTCACTTGTTTCAGTGACCTGTTTTTGAAGGCTCCAGGAGCAGTCAGAGCCTTCTTCTGCTTGTGTTTGGCCAGTGCTTTCCTGCTTTTGAGCCAGAACTGGGGAGGGTTGTCTCTGTCACCCTGTCCTTGGGCTGGTGGGACAACCAGGCTACTGCCACTGGTGTAACTGGATTAAAATAGTTGATCTAGAAAAATCACCACCACCACAGTAACAATCTGCTTAAGTTAATAGTACACTTGCCTCAGCAAGCAAAGCCTCTCATTTTGAAAGCAAGGGAAATGGGAATTGAATGCATATCTTGGAGTTAATCAGTGAATGCCGACCGCTCTGAATATGAGAGGCAACAATTTATTATGTCTGTGCACAACAAAAGCTTAAAAAGCTGAGCTCCCTGCTAGGGCAGCTTGAGTGCAGTCTGGTGCTGCTGTGCTGCTAGGAGTGTGAGGATGTGTTAAACAACCACCTCCATGCAGCTGGCTCAGCAGTGCTGTCCAGTGTGGGTGCGTGGTTTTTGCAGGAGGCTGAGGAATAGAAACAGTGGGCTTTCAGAACGGGTTCCCCGTTTATATACTATTTATAATGTAAGGAAGGAGAAGCTGAAAGTGCAGAGGAGCTTCCCCAAAATGGATAAACCCAGCATTCACCAGTCCAGCTGCTCCAAAGGGAGAAGCCTTCCAAGGGTGAAACAAATATAATGTGTAGGTTTGGAGTCGGTGGGAATTCAGGGCTCTGAGTAGCCCATTGTTCCCTCCTTTAATCTCCTGCTGGCTCCCCAGAAGATTGACAGCAGGAATAGTGAACATTAGCACAGCACACTTTAGAGGCACAAATCCAACAAAATTGGCACTCGAGCTCCTTGTTAGCATTTCTGTTTGAGCCTCAAGCCTCAAGTGCTGTGGCTGGTTCTGTGTGCTGTGTTGAAGAGCAATCAAAATATCCTTTAAAAAACTGTGTATCCTCTGGAAGGCTGCAGTTTAAGTACTGACTGCAGCCAGTACGCAGTATTCATCCCTCTTGACTGAAATAGTTTCACTTTTTTGGATTGAACCTAAACACAATCGACAAGTTAATATCCCCCTGTCAGTGATTCATGCCTTGATGTGACATTAACAGACTGGTTAAGTCAACATAGTTGTAGTAAGTGGTGCTTTATTAAGATGACAAGTAGAGCTTTTTAGTTTATTCAGCAGTAGAGAGACTGTTTAGCCTGCACTAGGAAGATGACAGTCTTCATTTTTGCATATTTGCTGCGAATGAAGTTGGTCTGTCTCCTGTGAGGAGGGTGCTGGAGAGGCTGATGCACTGTCAGTATTGCTGATGCTCCTCCTGGAATGAAGTTTAAAAGTTGAAACCACTCGTGACAAAGCCAGTACCAACCACGTCTTGTCTTCTGTAGTTTCCATTCTTTACATTTATCTTTACAGATGGAGTCTCTCTTCCTTGACTGTCCTTGTAAACCTCATCATACATGTCGACTAATCCAGTGTGTGCAGTAATTGTTGGTAAATCTGACTCCCTTTGCAGTCCGTGTGCACTGGGTTAATCCCTGGGACAGACAGATGAAATCTCCCTGTGTGTGTGAGGAAAACTGATTTTCTTTGTTACTGTTTTGCAGCTGAAAACGCAGCTAAACGAAACACTATCAAAACTCAAAGTTGATCAAAATGAGAGAGAAAAGGTGGCTGGTGACCTGCCCAAGGTAAGCAGAGACCATTAGCAGTTGCATATATAAATGTTAGCAAAAGTCCTCAGGATCTGTAGTTCCTGCAGTGCTGGAGATGGTGATTTGAGCTGCCTGGTTGGATTTTGCTCCACTGGCTGGGTCCCCAGGTGACTGGGGCTGTAAGAGCTCTACCTGCATGTCTGCAGAAATGATAAAACTGCAGTCAGCAGCTCTGTTTAAATATCCCCCTTGAAAGACTCTGTTGTTCATGATAATTCTGTGCCAATGGGAACAAGTGGTGATTTGGGGCTGACAAATAATTCTTTATTTAAAAGAAACCCCAGTCTAACAAAAAGCCCATCCCACAGCCCTCCACCCACACCACAGCCTAGGGCTTTTAAATCCAGTCGCAAATGGCAGAGGGTTACAAGCTGGCTCACAAGGCATCTGCCCTTTTGCACATGGTGACATATCCACTGTAACTCAGGAGACTGCAAAACTTAAAAGTCAGATCTGTGCAGGTGTGATGAGACAAACAGGTGGGTTTCCTCTGCTTTTCCTTGATGACTGTTCTTAGAAGATGGATTGGAGTGGAAAATGTTTAAGCATGAGAGGTCTCAGTGCTGTCTGTCACCCCAGAATCAAAGCTGTCCTGGGAGAATTGAGAAATGGAGACAGGAAGAGCCTGTGGAGTGGCTGGGCTCTGGCTCCAGGCTCTGGAACACCTTGTTCCTTCAGTGTAGTAAGCAAATTGAGTTGAGTTCTTCCAGGACTGGAGTGGGGAATGCTGTTGGTGGAACCTGTCTTGTCCTGGGACAAGATAGGGATAGATGATCACAAAAGTGCTGCCGGGAGGTGAAAAGCCAAAGGAACCAGTTACAATAAAGAATTTAAAACATTTTGCTCTGGACAGTTATGTTAGCTGTTGACATACAAAACGAGCTGTGCTGATGTCCATGGTTCATGGTATAGGATTTTGCAGACCTGTGCTCCTGCTCTTGCAAAAAAAAAAAAAAATAAAAATTACTGCACAATTTTTCCCTAATAACTTGATGTCAGGCTATTAGTTGTAGGATTGCTCTCCTACATGGAGACTGACATGCAACATGCTGATGGTGAGGAGACACGTCAGTCTTGGCAAATGGGTTGGTCCCTGGAGCAAATCTGGCATAAACCAGATTTCCTCCTGAACACTGATTTCCTGTGTCTCTGATGCGGTTGTGCCTTCACTTTTTTTTTTTTTTTTTTTTTTTTTTTTTTTTTTTTTTTTTTTTTTTTTTTTGGGTTTTTGTTTT
>VZRN01003298.1:421468-440420 GCA_013397935.1 Dasyornis broadbenti
TTTTTTAATAAAAGACCTGAAAACACATGCTTGAAAATGAACATATTTGTTCCTTTTGGTGCTGGAACCAACCCACAAAATTGAGAAATGATACTTCCATAAACCCTCAAACACACTCAGAGTGTTTTCTTTAGACTCCTTTTCTTTCTATTTAAAAATACACCATTTGGGGTTTCTAATCAGCTGCTTTGTCACTTATGGGACCAGCTGATGACTAAAGGGGGCCTTTTAGTGTGCTTTAAGGAAGTCATTTGTATTCAGCAGCTTGCTCAGGCACTGAGCTTATTTTGAGGCTTATGTGAAATGTAATGTGCTTTTCCCCCCGAATCTCAGTGTGAAACACTCCATCACTGGAAACTGGGAATGCCATATGTGTGAAACAGTGGAGGGGAATCTGTCCAGACAGTTCAGCTCCTGTTTTAGCTGCTGGATCTGAAATCACAGGGGCTTCCCCACTACCATCCTCTTCTTCTCCTCATCCCAATATCCCAAAGAAGTGGAATCTTAGAATCTCAGAATGGTTTGGGTTGGAAAGGACCTTCAAGACCAGTCAGTTCCACCCCTGCCATGAGCAGGGACACCTTCCACTGGACCAGGTTACTCCAAGCCCCAATGTCCAACCTGGCCTTGGACACTTCCAGGGATCAAGGGGCAGCCACAGCTTCTCTGGGCACCCTGTGCCAGGGCCTCCCCACCCTCACAGGGAAGGAATTCTTCTGTACCTCTGACCTGAATTTCCCCTCTTTCCCCCAAGCCATGGAGAGCACGGGGCTGGGACACAGCAGTGGCTGTGTAAGGCAGCTGTGCACTCCTGTGTTAGCAGGAGCTGCAGGAGGACTGTGCTGAGCCCAAATCCATCGGGATCAGTCAGGATTGGCCCCGGGAGGGTTGGGGATGTGTCTGTAATTCATGGGTGAACATTGCCTGAGATTAGTGAGGTCACAAAACAGAAGGGAGATGTCGTGAATGAGGGAGGGAGAGAGGAGCTCTTCCCAGAGATGGGGCTGGGAGAGGACTGAAGGGCTCCTTCCTTGCTCTTTCTGGGCTCTGTGCTGATGCCCAGGCAGCCTCACTGCTGGTCAGTGCTGGATTAATTCATCTGCTGGGCTGCTAATTGCCTCTGCCTTTCCACTTCCATCAGTCTGTATGAGAGTGCTAAGCCAAGTCTCAGCCTTGACAGACCTGATTTTCTGCTTTAATGAGGGTAAAACAGGTTAAGGCCACCCTAATACAGATCCCAGTGATTTTCTTACAGTAGAAAAATGTTTACCAGTTGCACTGGAGTAAGAGCTTTGCTGTAGATTTTGTTCTCTTGTCTGAGCTCAGAGTCGTTTCTGTAATGGTGCAGGTGCTCGAGTTTGATTTACTGCTCGTTCTGCATTTCCAGCCAAATGAGAGCAGGGAAAATGGTCCTCTCTGAACTCCCTCTAATTTCCCTGGAGCTCCAGGGAGAGATTTGCACCCGCATCATGCATCAGTCTCATTCTGTGGGTAACACCAGAACGGGGCTGACGGATCCTGCGCGCCTGCAAACACCTCTGTGCTCCTGTGGAGAATTGGCTACTTCTGCATTGCTGACACCACGGCAGAGTTGCTTATTTTCAGCTGTTAAATTTCAAGGAAAAGCTCTCGTGCAGATGATCTGCATGTCTATGTTCTGAGCTGCATAAGGAGAGTGTGTGTTAGATGTGGAGTGTCCTGTGCGGCTTTGGAGGGGTTAATCAATAAAGATAATAAAACAGGGGTTACACAGCACTGTCAGCCTAGCAAGGCTGACAGGCAGGGAGGCAGGAGGGGAAGCTGTGACACTTGGCCATTAACGAACTGTCAAATTCCTAGGAAAAAAAAAAGGCATTTATTTTTGTTTCAAAACACAAGCTCAGCATTTTCATGTCAGCACAGGAAACTTTCTAGCTCGTGGTAGCTTTCATTTTTACTCTTCCCCATTTTGGCTGCTGCTGGGACTGCTTGTGAAGCCCTCATCCAAGCCCAGGTGTTGCTGGCAAGTGGGAATTGCCCAGGATTTTGGAGCAGAGGGTGAATCCACAGGATTGCTGGTGGGCAGGAGCTGTGTGGGTGGGGAAGGGTGTGGATCTCCAGGCAGCCGTTCCAAATGCTGTTTCACAGCTGGAGCTGCCTTGGGCTCGGGGATTGCTGAGGACACCATCCCACAGCCAGAGCCAGTCCTTGGTGGTCCAGCAGTTTTGCTGGTCCAGCTGTGGGGTCAGAAGTTGTCCCTTCCCCTGTGCACCCTGACCTGTGTTATGAACCACGTCTGTGAGGGGGTTAAGCCAGGCTGGCGGGGAAATAACCTTGGAGGCTGGATCAGCCACCCAATTCCTGGAAGCAGGGAGTCAGTGAAGTCCCAGACAGGGAGGGTAGGAGCTGGAGGTGCAGGTGATTCCCTGGAACAGGAAAGGGCTCCTCGACTTTGGACCATGTTCTCCTTCGATGTGGCCGTAACCCTCTGACCTACAAGAACTGTTCCCATCTGCACCACGAGTTGTAATTTTATACAGAGGATCTAATTCTAGGCTTTCTTGGTAATTAGATTGTAAATGAGTTTTTAATGATTTCCTTTTTTGCCTTCTTCCAGGAATTGAGTGATAAAAGGCTAAATGTGGTGGTGAATCTCACCCAGGATGTGGGTCATCTCAAGAAGCTGCTGGTGTCAATAAGCCAAATGCTGGCAAAGGGATGAGGACACTACCAGCCAGGTGACTGTAACCAGTGGCCCCCCCAGTTCAGCTGTTGGGAAGGCCACTGGTCTGTGATGGTGGGACCTTGTTCAAATTTAATAAGTCTGGTGTCAAAATATGAGACTTTTTAGAATCATGCCACAGAATCAGTGAATTGTTAAGGCTGGAAAAGTCTTCTGAGTCCAGCCATTCCCCCAGCACTGCCAAGGTCACCAGTGACCATGTCCCAAGTGCCACATCCACATGGCTTTTATTTCCCTCCAGGGATGGGGGATCCATCACTGCCCTGGGCAGCCTGTTCTGAGCCTGACCCTCACAACACTTTCAGTGAAGAATCTTTTCTAAATCCCTAATCTGAATTCCACATGCAAATCATAAAAACTTCTGGTAGGCACTGGATTTGTTCCTCTCTGGATGCACATGTCAGTTAGCTGAGACTAATCTCATGTCCCCATGTCCCTCCCTAGGCCTGTAATTCCACCCCTCCCTTCCACTCCCTGCTGCTTCCTGCTGCAGATTGCCTGAAGTTTTGTTGTCCCAGACTCTGTGCCTTTTCTCCTCCTTGTTTGCTCCACAAGCAAACTGTCTGCCCTTCCACGCTCTGATCATTTGGGATAGAGGATAGAAGGAAACCCCCTGGACTTTCCCTGAGCTGCCAGCAGTGGCTGGCTGTGGTCACGGGGATATGTCAGAAGCGTCAGTCTGCCATGAGCTCTGCATCCAGGTTCAGACGCATGGACAAAGGTTTTCTTTTAGACCTGGGCCTTGGTGCTGGTAAACTTCTTAAGTTGACCCAAAGTTAGCTGAAAGTTGGATAAACTCAAGGCACTGAACTTTCTCGGGAATCTGATGCAGATCTGGGTCTGAACTGGGAACTGTTTTTGTGAGGAGGCAGCAAAGCCTTGGCACTGAAGGAGTGGCTGCAAGGAGTGTCAGAGCTCTCTTGCATCTGCTGAGGATGGGGACTTGGCTGATTGCTGGTTGAGGTATTTTTTTATGCTCCTGCCTTTGTGAAACACGGACAGCAGAGCTGGCAGAGGGGAACCGGGTGTGGAGATGGGAGGAAGGTGCTCCTGCACCTTGGCCTCTGCTCTGGGAGGCTGCTCCTGCTCGGCCTCCACCACCGGGGCTCGTTCGCCTGGGCTTCCTCATGGGCTGACACCAAGGAATTCCAGCTTTTCCCTTGGGAAACTGCTCCTCTGACCTGGTGATTTGTGTTTCTCTTGCAGAGTGAAGTCACGGGGGAATCGTTCATTTGAGGATAGCAGAAGGCATTGTATTATATTTTGCCAAATTAAAGCCTTATTTATGTTTTCACCCTTTCTACTTCGTCAGAAACACTGAACAGAGTTTTGTCTTTTCTAATCCTTGTTAGACTACTGATTTAAAGAAAAAACCCAGCTCTGTAGACACCTCCAGAGTTTAGTTTTATAATAAAAACAAACCTGTTTGGATAATTAGACCTTTACATTCCTGGAGAGACAGTAAACACATAATCTTGTATCTTATTTTGCTCAATAAAACTTGTTCAGAAAACTCCAACGTGGTAAAGGCACCGATGGGAAATGACATTTTAATACTGATGTTGTACACTGTTTTACTTAATTACATTTTTGGGATTAGCTGCCTCTGACTTCAACCTCAAGTAAACACTCTTTTTTTTTTTTTTTTTGGTTGCTAATGTAATCAGTTTTTGTAATGGTGTCAGCAAATAAAGGGATGCTATTATTCAAGGTGTTCCTGCTTTCTTCTTTTAAGTGAATTTGGATGACTCAGGTGAGGTTTCCACCTCTCCCCTCCCCGAAATAAACATCAGGCTACACCCACTGGGCTTGGTTTTTGGGCAGAGGAGGAGGCACCAGCTTGAGAAGAGGCAGACTGGGGTGATTGCCAACTCCGGAGCAAGTTTTTGTTTTAAAGGTATTAAGGTTTTAAAAAAGACAAGAAATCCCCATCAAACTGCCATGTAAATTGTGGTTCTGTGTCTTGTGTTATCTTGGGGAAAAATCAGGGAGTAGAAGGCGGGGAGCAGCTGGAAACGTCAGATGTGGCAAAGCCAGGGGTGTGCAGAGTGTGTCCATCTGCCCCAGATCCACATCCTGGATGGGAATCCATGGTGGGGGGAGTTCTGGGAGGGGCTTTGGATGCTCTGTCACCTCGTGCTTTGTTGGGAACAAATCTGGAGAGGATCTTTGGGACGGGGATTCTCCTAGGGGCGTGGGAAGATCAGCTGGCCCCTCCTCTGCTTTGGGATGTTAAATGTGTCTGAGAGGAGCCCTTCAGTCCTGTGGGACTGTGCACTGGGCAAGGTGAGGGAGGGGTGGTTTGGTTCTTGGGAACGCTTGGGGAAGGCAGTGAAACGGGTCAGTTGTTAATTGAAGGGTTAATTGCAGAGCTCAAGCAGTTCCAACTGCTCACCCTGAGCTTTTCACACTCCCCTCTGTGCTATTTTTTCGTTTCTCTTTGGCCTTCACCACACAGGAGGTGAAGAAGCCTCTTCCTTACATGGTTCCAGTGGTTTCCTGTATCACGTGTGTCCTGCTGAGAGCTGTGAAGTAGCTCAGAAGAGGGAGAGAAAACTGGAAAACCTGGTTTCTTCACAGAGGGAGACAGCCCTGGCCACTGAACTGTCACGTTCCTTGGAGACGTTACTCCATGGAAAACATGGAACTCCAATGCCATTAGCCCTGCTTGTGTAGCTGTCTGATGGAGAAACTAAGAAAAGACACCTCCTGCAACTGGATCCAAGGAAAACCCGAGCCCTGGCGGGTCTCCACACGTGCTTGGGTTGGGGTCAGAGCCTGGTCCTTTGGCAGGGGTCTAAACACCTATTTTTTGGGGGTTAAGTGGCAGTTCAATGGATCCACACAAGTCTGGCTCATTTAAAATGAGTGAGGAACATAACCCAGGCGCTGCAGTGATGAAGGTTGGGGCTGGGGGTGTCCCTGTTGCCCTGATTGCATTCCTGCCCCTCTGGAGCCACCCGTGCTGCGAGGCTCCTCTCTGAAGCAACGTCCCAATGGGAACTGGGCTGTCCTTTTTTTCTTAAAAAGGAGTTTGTAAATGCTGGAGGTGCCTCCTTCAAGAAATAAATGCTTTTGCAAGGGACACCAGTGCCTGGAGAGCCTCTGGATGCAGCCTTTGGAGCCTGGCTGTGTGTCCAGGCTTGGTTTTCCATGGGTTGAGCTGCAGAGCAGGGGGGTGAAGGTGCTGCTGCAGTGCTCAGTTGAAAAGGGGAGAGATTTGCAGCGTCATTCCCTTTCTCTGTTGGCAGGAGTTCTTCTGGGAGAGGGTGGAAGACCTTTTCATTCTGAAATCTAAGTGCAGGTTTTTATTTTGCTTTAGGAGATGGACAGAGGTGTTAAAGGCAGCTGTGGAAAGATCCCCTGGAAAGCCCAGCTGAGCAAAGGCTGATCCCCTCCATGAGGGGTGAGGAGAGGTCAAGCTGGTTCCCCAGGAGCTGTTTCATCTCAGTAAAACCCCGCTCCTGGCAGTCATCTCCAGTTTGGAAAGCTTTGCCTCGCCGGTTTGGTCACTGAGAAATCCCTCCTGCTCTGAGCATCTGCTGAGAGAAAATGGGATGAGGAAAAAAAAAAATTTCAAAAGCGTGGGAAGCTCATTCACCGGTGCAAAGGTAGAGCTGGTGCTAGGCATGTTCCCAGGGCCGGGAGACCCTGGATCTCCGCAGAGCTCCAGCCCTGGCCCGGGAGCCGCGGCAGGAGAGGAGGCGGGATGGTGTCTGCCCGCGCTAGAGGGAGACAATAGCTAATGGATACAGGGATGCTTTTCTTGGAAAAAGCCCAAAGTCGGATGTTCAGATGCTGGCAGTGGAATTTTTTTTTTTTTTGTATTTTATTTATTTTTTTAAAGATGATTTGCACCAGGAGAACTTGCGCTGAGCGCTACCCAGGAGGTGCTGCCTGTCGAGCCTGGCTCCTGCGCAAACTTGGTTCATTACCGTCCCTCGAAATGGAAATGGGAAGTGCAGGGGAAGGCTCTGAGCTGTCTCCCTGAAGTTGTGCCGCCTCTCCTGCATCCCCCAGCACGACCCTCCCACCCTTTCCTGGCTGAATCCGGCAGGCAGGAGCAGCAGGCTGTTCATCCAGGAACTGCTGCTGGCTTTTCTCAGGCAGTGACTCACTCAGCTATTTATGATCGCAATTAAAAAAAGAAAGCTCGTGCAACTTTATTTCAACCCCAAATAACTCGGATGATTTTGCCGTGGAAGCCCTGTGCAGTGACACAGCTGTGTGTGCTCCCAGGGCTGCCAGGGGTCCCCGTGTCCCCCTTGCTCCGTGTGTGACCTTGGCCTTTTCCTGCCCTCTCTGTCACGTTTGCACTTTGTGGGCGCCAAGGGTCTCGCCAGGCTGATTTTGGCAGGGGCAGTGGGCTTTTACTGGGGGGCCTTTCTGTGGATCCCGGTGGAAGCTGAGTGGGAAGAGCTCCTGCTGGCTGAGTGGGAGCTCCTAAGGCAGCATCCAGAAGGTGGAAATCACCGTATTTCTGCCAGACTTCAAGGTTAAACATTGTCTTCCAGCAAAAACTCTTCTCCACAGGGCCAGACTGTGCTTGTGCCCTGGCTGGAGAGGAAAGGTTTGGGGAGAAAGCCTCTGGGGATGCTATGGGATGTAAAGTCTTTAAATGAAATGGACATGATTGCGACTTTTCCAGCATTCGGGCTTTCTGTCACATCCTGCTGGAGATCTCTCTTGCTCTCACAAATCCCTGTGGATCCCTGGCTGGAGGGGGCGATGGGCAAGGGCTGCTCCTTGGAGGGAGCTTTAGCCCAGTGTCTCCATGGAGGGTGTTTTCTCTCCCAGACCTGCTTAAAACAAGGCTGGACCAATTCCTGAAGGCTTTGTTGAGGGCTCTGCCCGTCGCAGGAGCAGGATCAGAGTCTGAGAAGAGGCTCTCTCTGGAGCTTCATGTGTTGCAAACAGGTCAGGAAAGACCTGGAGGAGTTTCCTAAGTCTGTGACAAAGGCCGGGAGCACAGGACAATCCATGGGAATGCCAAGCCTTGCTCAGGTGCTCCCTGGGGGAAGTTTCCTGGGTTGTGTCCTCTTCCAAACCCCGCCTCTCCTCCTGCTGTGACGCGGGGCCGTACAGAAAGAATCGATTTCATTCCAATGTCTGAATTCCCGTGTTTCTGTTTTCCCAAGCGTCTGTTTGGGAGGGCGCTGGGGTGGCTGCTAGCAGTGCCCCTGTTCTGGTGCCCGCTGTGCTCAGGATGGGTGCAGGTTGTGCTCTCAGCTCCTGCATCCCCGGCACAGCCCGCACGGGGCTCCTCGGTGCCTGTTCGCAGCTTCCTGCGGGGATGCTGCTATTTTTGGAGTGGTTGCACCTAAAAATACATCTCCAGGCTCCTGGGGAAGCTGGCTCTGCATCATTGAGGAGCTAATTAAACAGGGGGAAACGCAGGCCCTCGAGCAGGGCTTATTCCGTGGTGCTGAAAATGTTGTGGGTTTGGTTTTTTTCCCTGTTTTTGCAGTGATCCATGTTCCTCTTGTGCTGCATGGGTGAGGTCCAGAGGTTTATCTTTCCTCTGTGGGAAGGCCAGGATTGCACCTAGATTTTTGGGTATTGATGCGGGTTTTTTTTGGTGCAGCTGTGTCTCCTCAAACCCTGAACTTCATCCTCAGCCTCACTGTGACCATCACAGGACCCCCCTGAACAGCCCCTCAGTGGATAAGGGATGGGGTCCTGGTAAACAGCTTTAAATTTCACCCCGTTAATTTCTGGAGATCTGGGGTTAATATCCAGCTCAGATGTGCTGAGGGGTCTCAGCGGGTTTTGCATCTCCAGCTTGGCCATCAGCAGTTCTTTACATTAACAAAACCACCATGAAATGTGGCCGTGGGTCCTGTTAGTGTCACTGTGGGACCCAAAGCCGTGAGAGGATGGAGACCCTGGAGGTTCATGGTCCTTGTGATGTTCTCACGGGACCTATTTGGGCAAAACACCCCTCACCACCTCAACCAGGCTTAAAGCACAGTAAAGAAACATCCCAAGACCATTTCAAAGCTTTTATTCGGAGCCAAAGTGTTCCTGCAACACATCAATGCTGCCCAGGGCCATCCTTGAAGAACCTGATCTCTCGCTTAAACATCCTCATCCAACCCTATTGAAAACAACCTGAGCTGCATCAGGCTCGGGGTAGAATTCTTTAAAATCAATAAATATTTCAGGAGCAGAGGGAGCTGGTCTGTATCAGCAGTGCTGGTCCTGGCTGGTCATTATTAATTCAATGGATGCAGTTGTAAATTGGCTGAGGAAGCACAACAGCTGAAATTTTAAGTGCTGCTTCCCCCCATACAGCTGAGATGATTTGCTGGATCCTCAGTGACTCAGAATGGGGCCCCCAGCCTTCTCCCAGGTGTTAAATACAGCAAAAATTGAGGTTTTTTGCACTTGCCTCAGTCTGTGTCCTCGGTCCCTGGGTGTACAAAGCTGTGACAGCAGGACTTGGGCTCCCAAACAGTCCGTTGTGCTTTCTAGGATGTCTGTCCTAAATCTCCTGCTTTTGGCGTCGTATGGTGAAGTGTAAATCTTGGATTAAGGAGGCCCTGCAACCTGCTGGCTGCTCTGGCAGAGTGGGATCAGTCCCTGTTCCCAACCCAATGAGGCATTTTGTTACCCAGCTGAAATGAGGAGAAACTGAAACCTCTGTCCTCTCAAAGGGCTTCTGAAACCTGATGAGGAAAACCAGCAAGTGAGAACATGAGGGCTCTCTTGGGAATAAGTCTTTGTAAGGAAGAAGCCTGAAAATGGAACACTCAGGGAACAGGAACTTTGAAATATCGTGGAATCACAGAATGGTTTGGGTTGGAAGGGACCTTAAAGCTCATCCAGTTCCAACCCCTGCCATGGGCAGGGACACCTTCCACCATCCCAGGCTGCTCCAAGCCCCATCCAACCTGGCCTTGGGCACTTCCAGGGATCCAGGGGCAGCCACAGCTTCTCTGGGCACCCTGTGCCAGAGCCTCACCGCCCTCACAGCCAGGAATTCCTTCCTAACATCTGATCCAATATATATTTTATATATTATGTTTTATATATTATGTTGTATATATTATGTATTTTTATAAGTATAATAAAATATAAATATAACCTCCCCTCTCCTCTTACCCTGCTGGGGGGGTCATCTGGGCTCTGTGCTGGTTTTGGGAGGATGTGGGGTCAGGGTGTGGCTCTGCAGCCGTGTCCCCCTGGGCAGAGTGCCCTGGCTCTGGCCCTCTGCCCCCTCGGGAAATGTCTTTCGAAGAGCTTGGCATCACTCAGGTGTATTTGAAATACACAGATACGTGTTGCTGCCATGCTGGGGAGCTGGGGGACTCTACAGGCAGAAAGACAAACCCTCCCCAAGTTTTCCTTGCCCTGGGATTCCTGTTCCTGCTGCTCAGGGTGAGTTTATTGGAAATCTTGTGGTATTTGACAGGTGAGTCTCTGCCTGCAGGGTCCTTTTGGAAGCCGAGGCAATTTCATCCCCTATGGCTGGGTAAAGGGATGAATCCTATGGGACTAAGACCAGGAGAGGATCCCCCAGTTCTGCATGTTTAATGAGTCTTGTGCCAATACTGGGGCTCTGATCCAAGATAAACATCACCTCTGTCTGTTACAGATCTATCTCTAGATGTGTGTGTGTGTGTCTCACCAGTAAGATGAGGAACTTTCTGGCTCAAGGCCAGGCTGGACAGGGCTTGGAGCAACCCGGGATAGTGGAAGGTGTCCCTGCCCATGGCAGGAGTGGAATGAGATGATCTCTAAGGTCCCTTCAGCCTGAACCATTCTGTGCCTCTGTAAGTGCTGGTTCCCAATTTGCAGTTCAATCTTGCCTGAGGATGGCTAAATCCAAGCACAATTTTTCCCCGCCTCACCTTTTGCTTAAAACCCGTGTTCCAGACTCATCTTTTACCAACTAAATCCACCTTTCAGCATTAGCCTTTGCCATCATCCTGGTTGCCCAGGCCCTGCAGCCGACAATAAGCTGCTGTAACAGCAACCAGCATTAGCACAAGGGCTACTCTTAATTACAGGAGCTGCTGTTTATCTCCCCAGCTCTGTTTGCTGCTGACAAAAGCCCGCTCAGGAGGGGGGTCTCTTGTTAATAAGTTTCGTGTGCGCCCCAGCAGTGATATATTGATGTATTTTTCATAAATATTCTGCTCTAAAGGGCCACATATGTATTCCGGGCTAATCCTCTCATTACAAGATCGCGGGGCGGCTCCGAGGTCGGTGAGAGTGTGCCTGGCAAAGCTGGATTTCCTATTCATGGCTGGTGCCTTAGATCTTGTACTTCCTGAAGGGGAGAGATGATGAGAGTAATAACGACTCGCTGTGCTAATTATTGTCATCCTTGAAGTTTAGAGGATGGAGGTGCATCGCCTCAATTAGGAAAAACGGGGAGCGATAACCCGATAATAGAGACGCCTTTCATTAATCAGTCCCTCTGGAAATGGGAGGCTCTGCCGACGACGCTTCTCCCTGCCCACCGTCACCAAACACCTCCGTTAGGATGGGATAACGGGGAGGGAAATGGGGATTAAGTGTTGGGGCCAGTGGGACGGTGGCAAAGGCTTGTCCTTGGCGGAAAGGCTTGTCCTTCGCTCTGTGCCGGGGCGGCTGCAGGGCCCTGTCCTTTTGCTGCCTAAGCTGGAGCAAACCTGGGGTTAGTGGGACGGAAAGGCACATTTGAGCCTTCCTTTCTGCTGTTTACCTTGCTCTCCCACTTGGGTTGCAGGGGCTTTCATTTTGTTAAAATCCGATTAAAATATTCCGTTACCATTTGCTCAGCGGCGGCGCAGCAGCGGCTCTGTGTACCCTGGGCATCTCAGGAACGACAGAAAGGCCTCAGATTAAAGCAGCTAAGCCTCCACAGGCCAGCAACCACTCGGGCTTTGAACCTCTGCATCCTGATTTTAGTCTGTGTTTTCCACTCCTGTTTTTCCCTACTTTTCATCATTTTTCTCCCACAAAAAAGGCGCCTTTTATGTGAAACCTCCGAGCCTCTTCTTCTGCTGACTGGGGAGAATGAGGCATCCTGGAGGTAGAGAGGCTTTTAAATCGGGTTGGTGCTTTGCAGGATAAAACATTCCTGGCTCTGTAACTGTGGTTTTCCTCTCCTTGGTGGCTCTGGATGGATCCCATGTGCTGGTTGATAGAACAGCACCACAACTGCACAATTTCCTGCTCTGTCTCCCCAAACCAGAGTGCAGACACTTAGCGAAGAGCAACTTATTTAATTGCCTGACATCTTTACATATTGAACTGAGCCGCGGTAGAGCTGGTGTGTGTCCTGACAGTTTTTAGAAAGTTTGGATGGTCCACATCTCTTCCTGCCTGGCTTTAAACTCCTTGGCTACCGGGCATGGGAGCTAAGGGGTGAAGGCAGCCTTGGCTTTGCAGGAGCTTTTTGCCTGCAGGGAGTTGCAAGATGGGACAAGCATCAGCCTGGAGGGGAATTGGGAGAGGTGTGAGTGAGGAGTAGAGCCCCTGGGAGAGGTGAGATGCTGCCTTTTGCCTTTTCCAGCAGCAAGGATAGAGGTTTTCCTCATCGTCAGCTGGAGATGCATCATGTGGGGAGCCTGTGTGGGAGGGAAGCAGGTTCATGCCTCCACAGAGCTGGGTTTGGCGATGGGGACAGGCTCCCACTCCTCAGCAGGGTTGTTCCCACCATCCTCTTGGCTCGGGATGCTGTTGAGGGGGAAACCTTGGGCTGGGAAATCACATTTTTGGTGGCTGCTGGAGAATCATGGAGAAAAATCCATCCATTTGGGTGGTGCTCTGAGTCTGCACCCAAGGGTGATGCTGTTGGTGCTCCGAGAGCGTTTCCTCCATCACTGCTGGCTCCGTGGGGCACACACACCCTGCAGGGATGGGGTTTTGGCTGCTCTCTGGGTTTTTTTCCCCCTTCCTCTCGCCGGCAGCGAGGGAGCCGGGAGGGGAAGGATTGCCTCCTGTTCTTTCCTGAGGACGCTCAGCAGCGGGGGAGGAGGTGCCGATGGAAATGACTCATCCGTCTAGCAGGTCCCTTCTCCCTCCGCGCTGCTCCCACGCGGGAAGGTGGTGCTTGGTTCTCCTCCTTCCTCGGCAGGGGAACAATGAAGCTGTCGGAGCTGTTCCCTCTGCAGCCCCGGCTGCTTTCGGAGATGCCTTCAGCGGGAGCAGGTTGGAACCCTGGGGTGGCACTGCTCTCCAGTGCCATCGCACACCTCCCGGCCCCGGGGGATTTGTGGGTTTATGCTTCACACAAGCGAAAATAAAAGGATTTTTGGGCAGGGTGAGGACAAAATCCCTCTAAGCCCAGTGTCCCTTTCCAGCAGTCGCCAGCCCAGGGACAGGGCAGGCTGTAGTGATGCTCTCCCAGCTGCTGGTGATGTGCAGCACGGGATATCCTGAGCCACGTGTGCTTTCCAAGTGTTTAAGAACCATCCAAGACCTTATCCTGTCGCTGCTGGAGCTCACTTGTCCCAGGGCAAGCAGATCCACTGATGAAACACCCGCACTCGTAGGGATCCACTGTCAAATCCTGCTGGCCCTGTGCTTGCAACCCCAAACGTGAACAAAGCTCTTAAAGCCTGCAGGATTTGTTCCAGAAATTCCTGGCGTGTTTCAGCGGCTCCTGGGAACTGATTTCATATTTTGTACAAATGTTTCCCTGGCCCCTGTGAGCAGAAGGCGAGCGAGCGGCTCGTGCAGCAGCTGTTGGTGTCACAGCTGATTTTAGCCCAAATTTGGCAGCTCTAAGCTCAGAGCCTGCCCAGAGGCTTCAGCTTCTCCATCCCTCCCAGCAGCAGGGTTCGATTTTGCCTCGGGTTCACACAGCAGGATGAGTCCCAGGAGTTTGAAGCAAGTTGTCGCCAGCAGGCAGAGAGAAATCAGCTTTAGCCTCTCCTTAGGGCTCCCGCGTGCCACTCCCATCAGGCGTCCCAGGAATTAGAAGTGTTGGGTGAAGCAGCAAGGCCTGGATGCTTTTCCAAAGCTATGGGAGAGCCCTCCAGAGGTCTGGGTGAGGGGAGAGATGCAATGAGATGGGTGATCCACAGCTGATCCAATGATGCTTGGCTTTGGGAGATCCTGAGTGTGTTTCTCCGTGATTCTCCATATCTGGATTCCCAGCCAGTGCCAGCAATGGCTCCTGGCCTCCTCCAGTGTCTGATGATGCCTTGGCTGCTTCCAGGCAGCATTTTAGCTCCAGGATGAGGCAGATGTGACCTTGCCAGTGACATTTTAAGATTAGAGGGAATGTCCCGCCCATGCACATGTGGATGAACCCCATGAGAGCACAGGCCACAGTGATCTGCTTCCCACATCCATCCATCCATCCATCCATCCATCCATCCATCCATCCATCCATCCATCCATCCATCCATCCATCCATCCATCCATCCATCCATCCATCCATCCATCCCTCCATCAATCCATCACTCCCTCCATCCATCCATCCATCCATCCATCCATCCATCCATCCATCCATCCATCCATCCATCCATCCATCCATCCATCCATCCATCCATCCATCCATCCATCCATCCATCCATCCATCCATCCATCCATCCATCCATCCATCCATCCATCCATCCATCCATCCATCCATCCATCCATCCATCCATCCATCCATCCATCCATCCATCCATCCATCCATCCATCCATCCATCCATCCATCCATCCATCCATCCATCCATCCATCCATCCATCCATCCATCCATCCATCCATCCATCCATCCATCCATCCATCCATCCATCCATCCATCCATCCATCCATCCATCCATCCATCCATCCATCCATCCATCCATCCATCCATCCATCCATCCATCCATCCATCCATCCATCCATCCATCCATCCATCCATCCATCCATCCATCCATCCATCCATCCATCCATCCATCCATCCATCCATCCATCCATCCATCCATCCATCCATCCATCCATCCATCCATCCATCCATCCATCCATCCCCTCCATCCATCATCCATCCATCCATCCATCCATCCATCCATCCATCCATCCATCCATCCATCCATCCATCCATCCATCCATCCATCCATCCATCCATCCATCCATCCATCCATCCACAAGCTCTCAGCTCTCTCTCCAGCCCCGGCACCCCCTGGCCATTTGCCTGTGTAGCGCTAGGAAAGGTGAGCGCCGATATCAATCCCAGATTATTTTTTGGGGGCCATTTATGAAGTGCAGCTCGAACTGAAGAGCCCATTGTGGCACACAGTAGGCTGCGTGTGTGGCATCCCTGAACGGGAGGGGTGTTATCCCGTCCCCATGACAACGAGCATTTGAATTAAGAGCCATCTACTCGGAACCATTTGCCGTCACATGGTTCAGAGGAAACACTTTGAAACCCTTGTAGTCTTTTCAATAGGCTTGATTGTTAGCGTCTCCCAAACTTAATCATGAGCAGGGCTCGGCAACAGATATTTACTGTGCTTTGCATTTCTCTGCCCCGGGACGCCCTGAGCTCCTTCTCCTCCTGGAGGAGGTGGATGAGGGAAGTGGGTGACGGATTTTTGGCTGGCCGGGCAAATTTGGGCAATTCGGGCAGTGGCCGCAGCGCTCAGGGATGGATGGTTTGCAGGGAGAGAGGCTGAGCCCTGCTCGGAGGTGATGCCCGTGGAGTGACCACGGAATATCTGGGGCGTTCTCTTCTGCCCTGGGAATATCCAGCATTCCCTTGACCATGCAGAGACATGAACAAGGGGTTTAAAACAGATCCTGATGCTTTGCCTGAGGGTAGATCTTGGTGAAGGAGAGTTGGGTGCTGACCGTGCTACTCAGAGCCTGGAGGAGCCAGCCCTGCTCTGACATCAGCAAGAGAAATAGAAATTGAATATATAAAACGTGAATATTCCCTTAGGGGTTTTTTGTTTGCTTGTTTGTTTGAGGTTTTTTTTTTTTTGGGGGGGGAGTGTTTTGTTTTGTTTGTTTTGTTTGGTTTTTTTTTGTTTGTTTGTTTGTTTGTTTGTTTGTTGGTAGTTTTTTTGGGTTTTTTGCTGATCAATTTGTCTCATCCAGGCGAGGAGGAGGCTCATCCTGTACCTCACAGCAGGGCCACCTGCAGGATGCTCCCGGCAGGATCCAACATCCCCGAGTGCAGCGCTCTCCCCCCAGCCACGGTGGCCTGCTGGGAGCACTGGTGTGGCGCTGGCTCAGCCCAGGGGCTCCCGGCAGCAGCCGCCGTCCCTTGTCCCGAGCGAATGGGATTTGCATGGTGCGGGAGCAGGTGCTAACAGCCTCATTTGCCATTTCTGTGCCTGCCACATGTCCAGGCAGCGGCAGGTTTGAGCAGCGGGCTCAAAGGGATGGGGCCTGGCTGGCAGGACAAAAAGAAACCGGCCTGAAAGGGCCTCACGCACCTTCAAAATCTGCTTGGGTGGATAAAACACCCCCGTTCCTGCCCCTCCCTGGCCGAGGCGAGCGAAGCAGCCTGGACTCTGCAGGTCAATAATGCAATTTGCACCCTCATGCGGGGCCATCCATCAAGTGACATGATTACATCTCCTCTGGTTCCAGGGTGTAATGTAAATTATGTCACAGTGAGAGAAGTATCTGATTCATTTCTTCTGCCTCTGGAAATGCACACCTTGCTCCTCTCTTTGTTTATGGGGAGTCAGGGGCGGCATTATCCCATGCCAATAGTATTTTTGGTTGTTGTTGCTGTTCGATTAAGGAATATTTGTGGTTTGTTTTGCCTTTAGAAGGGAAACCCTGATGATTTTTCGGCTGGATGAGTGATGTGTGGAGGCAGTGCTGGGCTGTGTGTCACCAGGGCTGAGCATCCTGTCCTGTGCCGCTGTCCCTGACTGCAACTGCTGTGAGTTTTCCCTGCGTTAATCATAGACTCGTGGAATGGTTTGGGTTGGAGGGAACCATCGAAGTCCAAACCCCACAATAAGAGCAGCTCTAGATCAAATCTGTGTCCAGCAGAGGAGCTGACAGGGAATTTGGCCCCTGCTAGTTTAGAGAGCCTTTATTCCTTGCTGAAGAGATGCTGGTGCCTCCTCTCTCCTCTGTTTCTTGATCTCAATTCCCTGAAAAGCTGCTCCTGGCTTATATCCCACCCACACGTGGGTTTCTCACCCTGAAAGGACCAAGTTATCGACAGAAATCCCCTTCCAGAAAGGTGCTGATGCCGTGACAGGTCCTTGTGTCGCTCCTTCCCAGAGCCCAGCTCAATTCAGCGTGTTGGTTGTAGGGCAGTGGTGGGGTGATTCTTTTCCTCCATCAGGTCTGGAGGAATCACAAGTTTTATTGTCTTGGCTGTTTCCATAGAGTTACTGAATGGGTTGGGTTGGAAGGGACCTTAAAGCTCATCTCATCCCACCCCCTGCCATGGGCAGGGACACCTTCCACTCTCCCAGGTTGCTCCAAGCCCCATCCAACCTGGCCTTGGGCACTTCCAGGGATCCAGGGGCAGACAGAGTTCCCCTGGACAACCTCTAACCTTCTTCAGCCTGGAATCTTCTCCCAGCTTTTTCCTTGGGAGCTTCCAGTCCTGCAAACTGATGCCAGATTTGTGTTGCCCGTTTTTGGCCAAAGCGTGAGGTATCCAAGGTGCTGCAGGGAGGTGGTGGCAGCCCGAGGGGAACAGCCCTGTCCCCACTGGATTCAGCACTGCTTTTTTGTGGGACTAGTGACCAGAGGGCACTGGATGAACCTCCCTTTGTGCCGGGGGATGGAGGTGCTGCCGTTACCCCGGTGGAGCTGGGTGGAGGCAGCTGCACATTGGAGCTGGTTCCCAGTGTCCGTCCATGCCGTTTGGGAATCTTCCCGGGGCTCAGAGCAAGGCATGGACTGAATTTCGTCCTCAGGGCTGAGGGAAGGGGCTCAAAACCACGTGGCAAAAAATTTGGGGATGAGATGGGATGTCCATGGCTTCTTCTGTCTGAGCAGGTTGGGTTCTCTGTGCCCATCCCCTGGCTGGGAAGGAGCAGGTCCTGGGATGACCCTGCTGGTACCCAGTGAGAGGTTCTGGGTGTGGCCAGTGCTCCCAGTCTCCTGAAGGTGACTCCTCCTGTTCCTGTCTCTTCCAGCCCTCCTGGTGGCAGGGAGAGCACCCAGATGAGCCAGCTCCTCCTGTTGCCCTGTGTGTGCATTTTGGGGTGAGAAGGGGCACAGGAGGGCTCTGCCCCCTCCCCAGAGCCATGCGTGGGGCTGCAGGGAGGTTGTCTGAGACCCCTGGGACAAGCCAGGGCTGCAAATCCTTCCAGGGTTTCAGCCGTAGTGGGGGCTGGAGATGGTGTGGCTGCGGGAGAGGGGTCAGAACCATGGCTCTGGGTCTACCCCCATGTGGAACTGCTTCCTGTGCTGCCTGGGCCTCTTCAGCAGGGATGGGATCGCGTGCCAGGCAGCCGGAGCATGGGAAGCCTCCCTGCAGCCCAGCCTCTGGCCGGGCGGCTGCCATGCAATTAAAAGCTTTGGCCAGTGAGAGGCTTAATTAACTGTGGATTTCTAGGGCTGTACCCACACGTGTGTGTTCTGCAGCCAGGCCTTTCTGCTGGATGAGCTGGACTTTAGCCCCGGCTGCAAGGAATTCCTGGTGGGACTTGCTTGGGTCACGGCAGCGTTTGGCTTGGCTGGTGGCTCCGGTCTGGCTTGGGAGACACAAACCCTGTGAAGGAAGCAATTCCATGGGGAGGAGGAGAATGCCACGGGAGTGGAGTGTTTTAGGGACTTGAAAACCCCAAAGTGCCAGTGATGGTGATCTCGCCGCCCCCTGGACAGCCTGAACCAGCGCTGCAGGGAAGGAAGGTCTCGGATGGCGCCCTGGCCCTTCTGTCCATTTTCTGTCAAGCCTTTGTTGAATGTCTCCTTTACTCCTTCATGTTTTCAGACAGCCAACCCCAGCCCTGCACTTTTCAGGGTGTCTGAAGGTGTCTGGTGGAAGGGAATGGATTTTGGGTGGGCTGTGGCAGCGTGATAGGATACAACTGGTGGGAAGCCTCGGGGCGATTAAAACGTTTCTCTCGTTTTCCCTTACAAGGCACTCACAGGGCTTTTCCTTGCCCATCCTGCTCTCCAGGCTGGTTAGGAGACCACCTGCAGGAAGACTTCAGCCTCTTCAACCTGAGCCGATTTTGGATGATTAGGGCCGCAAAGCTGCTCCTGGAAACACATGGCTCTTGCTTTCACGGCACCCAATATTTTTAACAGGCCCGGCTGAAAACAAACCCCCTTTTTTCCCCCTTCAGCTGTTGTTGTTTTGTGGCACTGAGTGATTTTTATGATTTTTTTTTTTTTTT
>VZRN01003298.1:440471-452699 GCA_013397935.1 Dasyornis broadbenti
GGTTGAAACAGATATCCTTGGGAAGAGCTGTAACCCAGTGACCTGGAGGGGATGCAGTAACACCCATGGAGCACCCCGCTGTGGGAAGGAGTTAACCGGGGTCAGCAGCCTGTTGTTTTTCCCCCCCTTCAGCTGATAAGGAAAAGGAAGTTGGTATTTGTGTCCTCCCGACAGCCTCGTTAAATAGGAAAATAACAAATGGAAAAATAACACTTTTCCAGAAGTACCCCACTTTCCTGAAGCAAAACAACAGCTTGGGCTGCCTCTCCTGCCACGCAAGAGCGAGTGTTGCTCATCTGCTTTGTAGGGATGTGGGTTTTCCTGGTGAGCAGGCTCTCCTTGTGCTCCAGGAACACCTCAGTCTTGAGCTAAATGCACTTAAATCTCTGTTTTTAATTGGCTTTTTGTGATACCAGGTATAAACTTGAGTGAGATTTTTGAGGTTCCCAGACCGATGCTGTTTGCTCTTTCCTCCATCCCCTGAGCCTCGGGCAGCTCCTCCAGCTGCTTTTTCCTGCTCCACTGATGCCAAACTCTGCCATCACGTGCAGGAGTGATGCTCATGAGGGATGGTGTGCTCTTGGATCACTCTGGATTTACCCTACAGCGACTGAAAATCGTCACTGAACCCTGGCCCTTGCAGCTGAAGGAACTTCCTTTGCTCTTAAAATCACTGAATCCCAGAACGGTTTGTGTTGGAAGGGATGTCAAAGATTATCTCATCCCACCCCCTGCCATGGGCAGAGACACCTTCCACCATTCCAGGCTGCTCCAAGCCCTGTCCAGCCTGGCCTTGGGCACTTCCAGGGATCCAGGGTCAGCCACAGCTTCTCTGGGCAACCTGGGCCAGGGCCTCACCACCCTCACAGTCAGGAATTCCTTCCCAATATCCCATCTAACCCTGCCCTCTGGCAGTGGGAAGCCATTCCCCTTTGTTCTGTCCCTCCATCCCTTGTCCCCAGTCCCTCTCCAGCTCTCCTGGAGCCCCTTTAGGCCCTGGCAGGGCCTCTGAGTTATCCCTTCAGCAGAGCTTGGGAGGGCACTTGGGTGAGGATCTTTGGCTCTGGGCACCCAAATTCCCCTAAAGCAAACCCTGGAAGCCTCTTTGCTTCCTTCCCCTGCGAGCTCTGGCCCTTCACGAGCCACCAGGGTTCTGTGTGTAAAATCTGCAGCCCTGTGGGAATAAGAAAGGAGAGTTCCCACTGCTCCCAGCTCGGGAGGGGGTCGTTAACATCCCCCAGGATTTATTTCAGCCGCCTCGACCCTCTCATTATGACCCGCACGTAACAGATAAATGAGCATTTCCACGTAGCCCGAGCGGGTATTGATTAAGGCCGGGCAGGGCTGATCAATGCGATGCTGTTTTCCCCGGCTGGGCGTGCAGGGCTGCTCAGCTGGAGCCTGTCCCAGCCCCTGGGGACTTTGCCCGTCATTAACAGTCACATGCACTCAGACAAGAAGGGCCTATTATACGATCCTAATGCGAGGCCGATCTGGGAATTAATCGGGATATTTGGGAGCACCTTAGCTGCCGGTGCTGATACACGGCCCCGAGTTTCACTCTCCTAATCTCCCCCAGGCAGCCGGGAACTCCCACCGGTCCCGGCGCTGGATAATGTGCCTAAGCTGGTTACAGTGAATTTGCATGAATAAACAGGCAATTCTGCCCGGCCTGAAAGCAACTTCATTAAGGCCCAGCGATAATTTGAGCTTGCTTATTGCCTGTCCTTTGAACCCTGAAAAGGGAAGATTTTGAGCAACAATTGACTTTGTGTTTGGGGTCACCGGGACGGCTCCAGCTCCCAGGCAGTTTGCCTCTCTAGAAATGTCTTTTTCCCCTTTGCTTTCCTCCGCAGTGGCTCTGCTAAGGTGAATAATTGTCCTGGAATGTTTCATTTGTGGAAAAAGGTTAACTCTGCTCACGGATAACTGAGTGCTGGCTGGCTGCAGGGGGGCACACAATGAATTACTGGTGGTTCTCAGCATGAAGGCGTCTGTCCAGCCAAACCCATGCCTGGAAACTCAAACGGAGCTGGGATGGATCCCTGCGGCTGGGGAGATTGCTGTGGGGAAAATAGGCTGGGGATGCAGGAGATGGAAATGGGCCAGGGAATATTGGGAGGGAGGGAGGGGATGAGAGCCTGTGCCCGAGTGTTCAAACACGGGGATCCACCCAGGCTGGGCAAACACTGGGATCGGGACAGACTCCAGGGGTTTACCTGGATACAAGCAGCATTAGGCAAATAAAGCAATAAACTCTCCCTGCTTTGGGAATTTTAGGGCTCACCCCTTTGGCAGAAAATTTATTCCCCTGTGAACGAATTGGCTTGGCCTTGGTGGCTTTCAGCCTCACGCCCAGCCCTCCAAAACCTCCAGCCAAGGAGCATCCGCACAGCGTCTGGGCAGTGTCCTGGCACGAGCGAGGGCACAAACACACACTGAATTTCCAGGTATCTGAGGGAAAAGGTTCTTTTTTTAACTCTCAAGCTCCTGGGGCTGTGTTCTTGCACCTACCATATTTATCAGGAGCACTTATGGGCAAGTTCCTGCGTTTAAGGGCAGGCCCTGAGCCTCGTTTTAGGTGTTTTGGGATGACCCTCAGACCCAACCACGTTCTGATTTTTGACCAGGTGCTGGCAAAATGCCCATGAGGCCATTGCCAGGATGGGGGGCTGCCTGTGTTTTCCCAGTTCTGGCCAAATGAGTGTCAAGGAGCTGAGGGGGCCGTAGGAAAATCCTGAGCTCTGAGATGAAGCTCAGGTTTCTGGGTGAGGCGCGGGGTGCAGAGACCTTGTGCAGTGTGACAGGGGACAAGGAGTGCCCTGCTTCCCTTCATTGCAGCTGAGCAGGGCCCAAGCCTGTGCACATCAACCCCACCTCGGTGTTCACGCTGAAATCTGGGGCTGGGGCAGGGCCAGCACTGGATGCAGGCGTCCTCCAGCCTGGGCCTGGCATCAGGAGGATCAGGAGTTCAGCCCAGATCAGGGAAAAGCCAGAGGGATTGTTAAAGGGGGAGCCAGGATCTTCTGAGGGTCTGCCCTCACAGTGGAAGCTGCTTAAGCAGCTGTTTTGCACATCTGTAAGGCTTGAGCGGGCAAAGAAGAAAGGCTGGGGTTTGTCCTCAATTACCCCGGTGCGATCCTGGGCTGGCAGTGGAGGCGTTTCTGTGTTTTTAAACATTTCAGTGGCCCCAGAGGCGGCAAGGACCAGGTGTCCCCTGCCAGCAGGAGCATCCGGGGGTGAAAAACCAGGTTTGGGTTGGAACTGGCTGCGTGCCTTTGTTCCGGGGGTGCCCAGCAAGGGCAGGGAGCTGGCAGGGGGGGAGGAAGAGGAGGAGGAGGAGGAGGAGGGCGGCGGCAGGGCTGTGCTAGGAGCCCAGCTCCCATCTGGCTCCCTTATCACGCCCGGCACAGCCTCGCGTGTCACATTGGGATGTAAATCGCATTAATTGAATTCACTTTGGCTGCGCTTTTGGGAGCAGACAATGACTGAGTCAAAATCTCATTTACATACTGATAAGACACAGTTGAAAAATGATGCCTTCTAATGAATAAAATGTGTGTAACTGGTCCAGCTTGATATTAGCAGTAAAGTGTTAATCACCTTGGCATACAAGTTTATAGCGCTGAGTAAATTTGTCTTCAAAGGGTCCTGAGACACAAATCTGTGTTTCTGGACTGCCATAGCAACATATAGACGTCTTCATTGTATTTCTTGGTCAGAAAGCAGGTGCCAGCTTCTAATTAAAGCCTAATTTGCAATTTGTGTCCTATTCAGTGTTTTCCTGGGAACTTTGATGGCTGATGCAGTGGTAAGCAATAACTAGCAGCACGACTTGAAAGCGGCGATGGAAATCCATCCTCCCCCAGGGCTGCTGGGCTGGGCCAGCCCAGGAGGGCCAGGAGCAGCTTGTGACATGTGTCCCTTGTCCAGGAGGGAGGAGGGAACTCATTCCACGAGCCAGCCTTGCAGGGGCGGGTGGTCACCCTGCTCCAGCCTCCTCGGGCAGCTCTGGCCCTTCTTTCTAGAAAACAGATGGAAAAGGCTCCTTCCAAACTCCCAATTAAAGGCTGCAGATTGATGATGCTCATGAAGGTCTCTCGTTGCACATGCTCTCCAGCCCGCCTGCTGACCCGGAGCAGCTCGTGCTTCCCAGTTTTCCCCCTGCCACCCATCCATCTCCTCTTTTTGCTTCTAATTACAGGCTTGGGAGCCCTTGACAGCATTAATGTCAAGGGTAATTAGCAGCAGCAGGTCTGTGGGTGCAGGGGCCTGCGGTGGAAGGTGTCCTGGTGGAACTGGCTGCCCTGGGAGCGGCGTTTTGAGGTGCCAGCACCCATCTGTGGGAGGTGTTGCTCCAGATAAATGCTGTGTTTCCTTCCGCTGGCTGGGGGTTTGGGAAAGGACCTGAGGGCAGCGGGGCTCAGAGCCCAGTGACATTCAGTGCTGCTTCAGATTCCTTTCCCTATTGCAGCCTCGGGCTCTGGCTGAGGAGCTGAGCCTCCCCAAAACCTTCAGAGCAGAGCCATGAGCTTTCCTGGAGCAATTTCCCAGCTGCAGAGGCCAAGTGCCTGCAGACCCTGGCTGTGTTGGGCTTTTTCTTGCCCAGCCCCACTCCTGTACCCATGGGAAGTTTGCCTCTCTGCTGGCTGCTCCTCCCCACCTCAGCTCAGGTTTTCGGCCTCAATGAATCAGCGCAGTTCCACTGAAGCCGATTTCACGTCAGTCAGTGCTCTGATTCCTTGGACTCAGCTTTTTGTCCCTCCCCTTCCCGCTGAATTTATTCCCCCCGTGGGGCCCGTGTGCTTGTTCAAGTCCTGTGATCCATCATGGAATGTTCCGGTTTTTGTAGCAATAAAAAAAGAGAAAAGAAGACAGTGGCTGAGGCCAGGCTTCAGTGTGTGCTGCTGCCGGGGAGGCTGATCCAAGTGCACCACACACGTGGCTGAATGGGACAGCAAAAATTGCGTCCTTCTGCCCTCAGCCCTGTAATTGCCCCCTGCATCCCCTCCTGGCTCAGGCACCACCTGGGCTGTTCAGCTGGAGAAGGCTCCAGAGAGAGCTCAGAGCCCCTGCCAGAGCCTAAAGGGGCTCCAGGAGAGCTGGAGAGGGACTGGGGACAAGGCATGGAGGGACAGGACACAGGGAATGGCTTCCCACTGCCAGAGGGCAGGGATGGATGGGATATTGGGAATTGGGAATTCCTGGCTGTGAAGGTGGGGAGGCCCTGGCCCAGGTTGCCCAGAGAAGCTGTGGCTGCCCCTGGATCCCTGGAAGTGTCCAAGGTCAGGTTGGACAGGGCTTGGAGCAACCTGGGAGAGTGGAAGGTGTCCCTGCCCATGGCAGGGGTGGAACTGGATGGGCTTTGAGATTCCTTCCAACCATTTCACGATTCCGTGATTCTACAAAGTGAAAAGGTAAATCACTGCTGGATTATTTATCAGCTGTGAATCTCCTTCCCGAGGGATTTGAATCCCTCAGGGCAGGTCTAAAACCCCTGAATCCTGGGAATGTGAACACCTCCCTAATAAACCCCTTCTCCCATGGCCTCCCAGCTCCATTGTTCTGTTCCCAGGATCCTGAGCAGTGTGGTTGAGGTGCTCCAGCCCCTTCCCAGACACCTGATCCCAGGCCTGACCTCTCCTCTGGGCTTTTCTCCTGCCACCCCATCAGGATCAGGAGTGGCACCACCAGCCCTGAGTGTCCCCAGGCACCACAGGGATGGTCCCAACCAGAGCCTGGATAATGCCCTGGGCTTGCACCAAGATTTTTTTTTTTAGATTCATGGTCTCATCAACATTTAGAAATGAAAAATTTAGAAATGCAGTTGAAGAAGGCACATGAATGGATTAGCACAGAGCTGCCTGGTGCTGCTTACGGCCCGTGAGTGAATCCCTAAGTGATGGGAGAGGAAAAAACAGGGGATGTTTGCATGGTTGTTTATGTGACCTGGGATTTCAGCTGGTGGTTTTCTCCTCATTGTCATTTCCTCCACCACATGGAGCCGTTCTGATGTTTTTGCTGGGAGTCCTTTCTAACAACTTTTACACTTTCCAAGCAGTGTAAAAGTCACCCCGGGCCGATGTACGCGTGCAAGCAGATGTAACAACATCACATATCCTGAAGCCAGGGTGAGAACCCCAATAAATTGCTGTGGCACAATCAGATGTTCGACTAAATCAACAAAATAAATCCGGACTGCCCGAGATAAATGGAGGAAAAAAGAAAAAGAAGAGTAACCCGCCTAAAACTTTGCTCACATAACAGGAAAAGCACAGCCTGGGGCTCTGTCCACCTATTTCTATCAGTGAGTGGAAAACACCCTGCTCCAGGAATCCACCTCTTTCCTGCTGCTGTGGGATGCGAGTGTTCCCTGCAGGGAATATCCTGTTTACCTAAACCCCTGTTTCCCACCATCCAGCCACGCATTCCAACAGGCACCACACAGGAGTGACATCCCCAGGGAGCTGAAACCGTCCTCCTCGTGACGAATTGATCATTATAAGGCTTTTTTTTTATTTTTTTCAAGGTCCTGGCTGGATAAAAGGTCTGCAGGGCCTGCAGCCCCTGGAGCGGGGGCTTGGGGAGTTTGGGGTGGTGGAATCCAGGGCTGTGACGGCTTCTCTGAGCCCAGCGCCTCCTCTCCATCCCACCTTCTCCAGGTGACACTCCAGGAGCTGTCACACCTTTTCCTGCCATGGAGTTCCCTGGGGCTCTGCACAAACCCTCACGGGAATATGTGCTGGAATTGCTATAAAACATCTGGCCCTAAGCCTCCTTGGCTTTGTGTGCCATCGTGTGCCTACGTCACCGAGGCCATTAAAAACCTTTTCCCAAAGGGCTTCGTGCTGCTGCCCATCCCTGGGGACAGCCTGGGGTGCGTGCGAGCGAGGGATGTCAGCTCCCAGTCCAGAGACAGGAGCTCCTGGGGTTCCTGCCAGCTGGAGTTATGGCTTATTCCAGCCCAAACACCCCGAACCACATGACAAATTTTATCAGGGTTATTAAAATGTTTTACCAGAGCCAGAAATGTTTGAAAAACCTGCTTCAACACTATGCTAAGCGTTTTAACGCGGCCTGAGGAACAGGCTCTCTCTGTTCCTTGCACAAACTGGGGGATTTTTGTTACTTCTTAAAGCACTTTGCCATGGCTGGGGGACGTGCTGGTGCTTGGTGGAGCTGGGCCAACCCTGCCAGAGGGTCTGTGATGGCAGCAGAGCCCGTCTGGGTCCTTCCTCAGCTCCTGGTTGTTCATATTTTGGACTGGGGGCACTTTGCAGGTCTGGACATTCCTGGGAAGGAAGGGGGAGCTCTCGTTTTTCAGCTGTGGAGGGAGAGTGCGGCATCACGGCATGAAAGCACAGCATCGAAGGCACAGCCATTCCCATGGAGCCAAGAGCTGATCCAGCCAGGAACCATCCAGCTCATCCTGGAAGCTCAGGGAACACAGTGCTGGACACACCTAGGCTGGGAGCTCGTGGTTTCATGGAGCAGTTGCCTTCCCGAGCGCTTCGGTGCCTAAAGCAGGGTCTGACAAGGGATCTCAGAATGGTTTGGGTTGGAAGGGACCTTAGGGATCCCTGGTTACAACACCCCCACCACGGGTAGGGAATCTTGGGGTTTTTGGGACCTTGGATCTCGACATCTTGAGATCCACGTCTGAAATATAAACCAGGCTCCTGTCATCCATCCAGAATGAGATCCAGTGCAGGTGGAGTCACCCTCTCCTCCTTTCTGCTGCTGAAACAGAGCTGATTGCAACCACGGCTGGAGACACAACAGTGATTGACCCACCTAATTAAAAGATGGAGCTGGCAGAAGATCTCTGGAGGGAGGGTTTGGGAGCGAGTGTATCGATACCCTTTTAGTTCATACAGGAATTTTTTTGCCTGTCTTCTCTACTTTGTGGCTACAGAAATAATTACAGCATCTCTTTCTGACTGCTAAAGAAATAGTGGGGCATTTCCCACTGCCTGGGCAAGTGGAGATTAATCCGTAATCCTGCTGTGGAGCTGCCCCAAATCGGAGTCCTCTTTTAATGAGAACCCCCAGGTTTGCAAGCCTGGATTTAAACATGGTTTAAGGTGAGGCAGCAGAGCCTCTGAACTCACCTGGAGAGCACAAAGCGTGGTCACAGAGGTAGACAAGGACTGGGGGTGCACAGATTTTAGCAGGAATCGGTAAAGGTGGCAGGCAGAGTCTGAATATCCGGGCTTTGTCAAACACCCACAGCCGAGGATGTGCCAGTTTCTCCCCTGGATCGGCGTGGAAGGGAATTCCAGGTTGGTTTTGGTTTTGGTCTGGGGTATTTGGTCTGTTTGGAGAGGATGGGAGTGATGCAGGGAAATAGAGCTCACTGGCCCTCTGTAAATGCCAGGGGAGGATGGTTTGACTTTTGTTTTTATCCAGCAAGGGTGGGCTTGGCTGATGTGCCAAGCTGAACCTGAAATCCAGGTGGCTTTGATGAGGAGTTTGCACTCGGATCAATCCCTGCTTCAATAAACTTCAGGTTTTAGTGACTGGGTTCGGGCCAAGCTTATCCTAAAATCTGGGCAAATATCTCTGGTTTTGGCTTATTTCCGGTTCTAATGTTGGTTTTGGTTGGATAACAGCTAAAGGTCTGACCCAATGCCCACTGAAGTTTGACGGAGCTTTAAATTCGCTTGGTACCAACCAGGCCTGCAGATGGAGAGTCTTTCAGAGGATCCAAGCTTGGTTCTGCTCTCCTCTGCCCCTCTGCAAAGCCAAAATTGAGCCAAGGGAAGAGCAGAAGGCACAGAGCCTTCCCCAGGGGCAGGATTTGGCAAAGCTGTGAATGAGCAGCACATCCAGATGCCTCCAGCCACACTCAACACACTCCAGCTGCAGCCACGATTGCTTTACACACCTTTTCAGACTCTTGGTGCTGTCATCTTGGTGTCTTATTCAGCACTGGCAAACAGAATTCCAGCTTTCAGAGTCATGAGGGAGGCTTAAACTGAAGGGCTACCAGAGTCCAACAGAGAAAGGCATTTTAATGGCACATTTTCATTGTTATAAAACCAGTCCAAAAGTAATGAGGCTCGTGAAAGGATACGAGCTGAACTATAAAACGCACTTATTAAAGTTGTATGATAAATCAGAGAGGGACATTTTTGCCTCTTCCTAAGGAGCTGGGCATGGCCAGAGAAGAACGGGAGTCAGGGCTGATTGATCTCTGGTGTGAGGCTCTCTCCCAGCTGGGGGTAAAGGATTAGCACAGGTCAAATTGCTCACAAACCTCTGCCAAGGAATATTTATATTTCTAACCTAAATGCCAGGCTGCAGGAAAGAAAACCTGGGCTCTGTGGCCCTGCTACAGCCCAGTGTGGGTGATTCCATCAGTGAGATCCCTCTGTGCCCCTTTGTCTGGATGCTGAATTTTTGCCCCTTCTTTTTCCCCCCAGACAAGTGATGGGTCTCCACCAGGAAACTCTGCTGCCATGCGAGTGGCAGGATAAGGGGCAATTGGTTTAAACTAAAAGAGGAGAGATTTAGATTCGAATTTAGGAAGGAATTCTTCCCTGAGAGGGTGGTGAGGCCCTGGCACAGGTTGCCCAGAGAAGCTGTGGCTGCCCCATCCCTGGAAGCGTCCAAGGCCGGGTTGGATGGATCTTGGAGCAACCTGGGCAGTGGAAGGCATCAACAGCCTTTCCTCGGAGTGATGAACTGCACCAGTAGAAAGGAGGAGAGGGGGGTTGCTGTTGCTAAAATTACAGACTCATTCTTCAAACGCTTGGGAGTCTTTTTGAACCCACTGAGATGATTTATCCTGCTGCAAAAGGCCTGGCTGGAGGGGAGGCTCCTGGATCAGCTTTCACCAGCAGCAAGCTGCAACAGGGAGCAAAGCCAGGAATGCCACTGAGGAGCTGAGGGATGCTCCAGCACCTGTAGAGGGAAGGCTTAGAGGAGTGAAGGTAAAGCAGTTTGACTGCAAAACTTTCGGGTGTGGAAGGTTTTTCCCAAATCCCAGTTCCCAGAACACTGAAACAGCACCGAAATGAGCTCGCATCCCTGCAAGGGATGGGGCTGGGCCCTCCTGGCCACTCAGGGCTTACGTCAGGGCCAGTTAAGGCGCAGGGGCTGCCTCTCCTCGCTGCGATTCCTCGTGGCACTAAGGTTCTTAGCTGCCAAGTGATTTTCTTCTGGGTAATGCAGTAGCGCATGGAAGAGCCCATTATTTGCCAGCAGCAAGAGACTCAGCAAGCACTAATTGGACAAACGAGGCTCCGGGGATTTACAAACTAAGCAGATGAATATGCAGCTGGGGAGAAAAGGCAAATAAGGCTCTGAGCCTCCCTGAAGGGCACCTGGGACGGCGCTTTGCTCCTGGAAGCAGAGGCACGCGCTGTCTGGGCTGTGAGGGGCCATCCTGTCCAGAGAGGTCCTTCCTCCCCCATACATAAAACACCTCCCAGTGCTGCTTTCCTGGGAGCATCTCTGATGAGCAGATTTGTTTTTCCCCAGGGATGCACAGACCGCGCTCTGTGGCAGGTATTTGGAAATATTTCCCAGGCTCCTGGCATCTTTCCCAGCTCACGGTGCCCACAGGGACAGGCTGCCATCAGTTCTCTGTTTTGGGGACTGTGCTGAGGTGAAGACTTTATAGCTCTTCACCTGTTCCCAGCCTAAAATCTTCCCCCTCAAAAAGAAGGATAGGAGGAAAAGAGAAGGAAAACAAAATTCTTTATGGGGGAATTATTTTTTAAAAATTTCATCTTTTTTTCCCCCTCAAATACTCCCTCTGAAAGAATATCCTGAGCTGTGACACACTCCAGGATATCTTTTGGAAGCTCTTTCTCCTTGTGTCCCCACGGGCTACTCATCCTTTGGGGTCACAGCTTCATCCCTGGTCCCATTGCTCTCTGCCTCCCCACTTTGGTCTGTGCAGGAGAGCAGCTCAGGCTGTGTTTTCCAATAGGTGACACAAGGCAGTGCGGTGGCTTTAAAACATTGGTTTTTCACTGCTCCCAGACATAATTCATGGCCAAGTCACTTTTCCTTCCGTTACCGCTGCCCTTTTCAGCAACCCCTCCGTAGGGAGGAGCGTTTGTTGCGCCACCATCAAACCACAAAATCTCCAGGCATGGGATCTGCTCTTCCCCAAATCTGGGTCTTGCCCCATGCCCTGGGTACCAGGCTGCTGCCCTAAAATGAGTAACAAGGTGCTGTGTTCGGTCAGAGTCCCGTGCTGAAGGCTCCTGGTCCTGGAGTAACGCTGGGAATGCCCCCGAGAGGACGGCCAGGAGATGACTGTTGGTGTCGAGCGAGTTATTGCAAGCCCTGCTCCCAGGAAAAAGTGGTCCTGGCTGGGGTTTGGATGACAGATCACTGCCTTTCCCTGTAGTGCATTAGCACTTGATCCCTGAGGTCGAGCCAGAAAACAACCTTCTCCCCCTAATTGACATGCAAAGCTACTGCTGTGAATTAACTCGGATTGGGGCTGAACTCGGAGCCCCGGCACTGAGATCAAGAAAATGGAGAGTGGGAAATCTGTAATAAATCGCTGGGATGTTTATAGGCTCTCAAATGTGAAATGTTTATTAAAAATAAAAAAATTGCAGTCCATAGGATGGCTTGGCTTTCTGCCCGTGGCCAGGGTCAAAAAGTCCCCAGCCCAGTGTGGTGGGAGCAGGAAATCCGCCATGGCTTTAAGCACCTGAAGAGCTTTCCAGGGTGGAAGGCGTGGACTTTTTCATGGCTTTACAAATGAATGGGCTGGTGTCACTGTGAGGAGGGGAAATGCTGAGGCTGGAGTTCCGCTGGGTGGTGAATGGAGGACCCCAGCAATCTACACCTTCTGGTAGTTAAAGAGCAGAAATCAGCCAGGTGAGGCTTTTAAAACCTGAAGAAAATAGCAATGAGGGGAATGGTTTTCTACTGTTTGAGCCTTTTTTTTTGTTTGCATCCAGTTAATGCTTTCATGCTCCCCTCTGCAGTCCAGATGGCCAGAAATGTGTTAGAAAAGACATCTTCCACATAACCCCACAAATAAACCGTGTGAGCTGGTGTGGCACTGGGGGTACAGACAAATATCTCTTCAGTTTTGGGGAGCATTGCCATTTTTGTGGCACCCAAACCTGGGAGAGCTGCTGTCAGTGACATCTCCTGCACTGGGGTTTTCATCTGAAACAGGACCTGTCAGCTCACCCAAAGTGTAAAGCTTCTTGCTAAAGGTGAGGTGGTAACTTAGAGTGTACAAAAAAAAAA